>JAHMML010000015.1:3020890-3048924 GCA_020341155.1 Eciton burchellii
CAGTCGGCACCGGCAGCGGCGTGCTCTCGCTACCCTCGCAAACGATCGTCGTGTCGAGACGGAAGTTACGGCGACCGGGAGTCGGGAAACGCCTGGAGTTGGAGTAGCCGATGCGGCGCAGCAGAGTCTCCACGTTCGTACGATTGTCACCGTCGATACGCACCTCGGTCAGGTCGGAGTTGGTCAACAACTGGGTACCCGGTTGCAGCAGATCCATGGGCGGCACGTGGATGCCCTCCTGGCAACGTCGCAAGCAGGAAAGCACCTCCGGCTTCTCGTTGCGACCAACGAGCACGGACAATCCAGCGAGATAGCCACGGAAGTGGTGTTTGGTCTTGTTCTCGGAACCCTGCCAGCAGGCACCGACCACCAGAGTGGTGTTGACGCCCTTGGCTGGATGCAGCGGCCAATCGTCGATGACCTCGGGGTTCTTCTCGTCGGCGCGCCACTCCTCGCCGTCGACGTACAGACTGACACGCGGGAAATCCACCTGCACCGCATAGTGATGCCATTTGTCGTCGCACACCTGACCGAGCTTCCAACGCCACTCGGCAGCGCGGAATATGTTGGGATCGCCCTCGGAGAAGTCACGTCGCAGCAGCAAAATCAATCTGCAGTTCCTTATGAAGAGGGCGTAATGGTGCCTATTCATCTCTGTAATTGAAACGACGTGGCGTTAGTTGCACCCTTCGCGACATCGCCGTGTAATAAAGTGCGCGCGCGCGCGCGCGCGCAGAGACGCGCTGCGACATTAAAGGGAAAGGAGAAATTTAACGCGAAAGGAGAGCAGATATAGATAGAGCGAAGAGAGGGAGGGAGGAGGGAGGGAGGGAAGGACTCGCGAAAGGACGAGAGACGTTTATAACGGAGGATTACACGTCGCCTATGGAGACCGGCCGGTATTTAGAAAGATTTGTATTTCAGACCCGCTAGAGAGATAGCTAGAGGATATTCGAGTTGAACCGTAGACAAGAGCGAGCGCGAGCGACGACCTACATAAACCGTACGCTCGACCTGATTTCTTGCCAAAATTCATTCCGCGCAAGGATTAAGCCGCTTTGTTCGAAACTTCATGATAATACCCGGGCGTTTCCGCGCGGAACCGAGCGTGTGTATTTTAACGCTCGAGCGCGCGCACTCCCGACGTAATCTATTCTGCTAACAACAGTTATGTCGCCGAAGCAACTACGTTCGACATCGGAGCGACATCGGTGCGCTTATCAACTGTCTGTCTAAAACGATTATTCCCTCTCCCGACAAGTATGAAGGCAAATGGAAATTGTCCGATATGAGGTTTCCTTGCTCGTTACAGTCAATTGAGACAAACGCGCGATATAACGATATCATAATACGACATCCAATTCACCGAGTCGAGAGAAATTCGCACGAGGGAATGAAAAATCCGCATTTCGACATCTCAGCATCTTGCCTCTATTGTATTTTATTGACAGTAGATACGTAACTGATAAGCGACAGTCTCGAGCAGCGAGGATTATGTAAGCAACCGAAACAGATAATCGGGACGGAGATACGAGAACGAGCTGCAATATCAACGTTGGACCCAACGTTGCGCAAGGGACTCACTGTGATCATCGGCCGCGCATAGGATGTGTTCCTTGACGTGCGGGTCCTGTCGCGGTCGCGGTCGGTGCTTGATCCAGATGCCGATGGTGAACTTTTGCGCCAGGCTATGCTCCAGCACGTCGTTCGGCACGATAGCGGCCGAGTCCACGCCGTCAAATTCAAAGATCTCGTCGGCTTCCCTGCCTTCGTCCCTGGACAAGGACGACGTCCAGGAAGCCGCGGGTCCAGGGGTCGGCAGCAAGTCCACGCTGTCGCGGGACGCGCCGCACAGCTTGCGCTGACTGCGCACCCCGTACGTGTCACGGTCGCAACCCTTGCCGATGTGATCGGTGACCAAAGTGAGGGTGGCGCGCACGTTACGCAGGATGCAGGGTGCGTCGCAGAGGTCGAGCCGTGCTGACGGTAGCAGCGGCTGCGAGCCGACGCCCGCGGCGTAGTCGACCCTCTCGGGGATGCCGCGCCATCCGGGGGCGCACACGCGGTTCACCTTGACCGTCACCATCGCCGGCGCCGACTGCTTCATGCCGCAGTCGTACGCGACCACGCTCAGGATGTAATTGTGCGAGCGCTCATAGTCGAGGGGCTCGGTGTTGCGGATCGCGCCCTCGTTGTCGATGATGAACGGCTGGTCGGCGGTGAGGATCTCGTATTTGCACACATCGCCGAACTTGGGCGTGCAGTCTCGGTCGGACGCCTCGACGCGGACCACCTCCTCGTACAGGCGACCCTCATCCACCGTGCTGACGTAGGCCGGCTGCAGGAACTGCGGCGCGTACTCGTTCACGTCGACCACCGTGATGTGGACGGTGGCGCTGGAAAGAGATGGAAAGTATGCATCATCAAATGGAGATCTTCTTTCGTGGGGATGCGAGTAACGAGTGGCGCGGGAGTGCCTCCAACTCGCACGCTTTCGCGAGTTTCCTCCCTCCGTACGCCTGATTCTTAATCGATTCATCAAAGACGCCGCATATTAACTTTTCGATCGCTCCTCGAGCCTCCTCATGCCGAGCGGAATTTTCACTTTACGCATTCATCGCGAATCCAAAAGCGAATGCGAAACGATTAACATTCGATCGCTGGAAGGGAGAAAGGACTACGCTTGATCTCGAACGAGCTCAAGCGGAAAGCTTGCATAATTCCGTTCGCTGCCACGGACGCCGGATTTATAAAGAATACATTCCTCGCTCGCAACGGCCACTCCGATAACTCCCGTTACTCCGAATCTGCGAAAGCTCTCGCCAATTAATGGAAATTTATGTACACCGCGATGTACACGCAGTACCGACACAAGCAACTATCCCCCGTCGACACAACCACCGGGAAGCAGGGCAGCGGGGGAGGGAGAGGGAAGTACGCGCGACAGTGCCGCGACGGATCAGTCGGGCAGGGATACGGAAAGAATTATCGACACACATCGGCGATGTACTTAATGTAAGTACATTTACAGGACAGTGTTCGCTCTGGAAAACGGTATCGCTAAATTTAATATGTGGCGCATAACGGAAAGTCAATAAAGCGATATCGCAGAAACTCTCTCCCTCTCTCTCTCTCTCTCTCTCTCTCTCTCTCTCTCTCTCTCTCTCTTTGTCTCTGTTCCTCCGTCCCTGCCTGTCCACCCTCGCCGCCGTCGCCGACCGCCTACCCCCCCCCCCCGCCTCTAGCACGTTACGTTTGCGTATGAGCGCAAAAGGATTGGATTTCGACTCGGAATTGTTTCGTTGGCGGAAACACGCGCGCTCAAACAACGGCCGCTCCAGTTACACACTCGGAATCTATTTACGCTTGAAATTTTAGACAGGCACTCGCGCGCTCGAAATCAATGCGCCGAAAATCCGCCGAAATGGGACGCGGAATAATAAATAAACCGGGCGCGGATCGCGCGCGCGCGGGCGCGCGCTCCCTCCCTCCCTCCCCCCGCYCTCCTGTCGCCGGCTCCTCCATATTAATGCCGTGATGATACATCGGACACGCGCGCGTATGGGCACGCTAATTAGAAATTACGACGCGTATTATCGGGGAGACAAGGGCGCTCGACCGCGCGATACGCGGCGGCCGATCGATATCGCATAATTCTGCGAGCGGCGCCGGAGCGAAATTTCGTTGTAACCGCCGTATGAAAGATTCAAATCGGGAAATCTTTTATATAAAAGCCTCGCACACGTATATACGCGAGACGTCTCGCTATTGATCTGCTTTATTCGTTGGCGGTGATTCCGCGAGGTAAGAGAGAGAGAGAGAGAGAGCGAGAGAGAGAGAGAGAGGCAGATAGTTGGAAACGTGGCGCGAACAGCGTACTGAATTTTTACAGTAAATTACCCGCGCGCAACCTACGCTTTTCGTTTGTTCTAGTTCTATTCAAATATCACGTGATTCATCTGTCCGTATCAGCGTGTAGTCATTAGGTAACCATTCGCGTATGTCAACACGCGAAATTAAAATTTCGTTTTAATGCATATCTGCGAGCGTTGCGCGCTCGCTGATGTAACTCTCGTAAATATGCCTGCAATAGCAGGCGGATAAATTAATTACAATCGGAGATATCTGTCGCCTCTCTCTCTCTCTCTCTCTCTTTCTCTCTGACCTCGCTCGCGTTTCCACGTCCCTTCGCGAAACTTTGTGATTCCTTTTACTTACGTCTAACGAGATATCACGATCGCTAGTGTGAAAACGTTTTACCCGGAGAGGGACGTGCAGCGCATTTATCGAAGCGAAAAATCGGGAGAAGCCGAACGCGAATGAACGCGGATAGGTGGACGGACGGAGGGGCGGGCGGGCGGGCGAGGGGAATAGACGGGACTGTTATCGTTTCAGGCGAGCGTGAAATCGCTGGCTCGTAATGAGAAAATTTGTGCGCTCAAGCTGGGAGTTATTTCCTCATTTAGCCGATACACGTCCATGGCGTCGTATACGAATGCGCCAACGCGGCCAGAAAAATTGCCGTTGTACCGGCGCGACGCGCGATCCGATGACCCACAAACGCGAGGTGACTTATTACGGCTTTAACCGCGGATAAAGCCAGCGGTGAGAGACGAATGCACTTTCCAACAGGACGCAGCACGGGCGCAATGCGTATACGCGCAGCGTATGGCGCAATCCGTGCACGATCCGTGCAACCGGCAGATCTAGATTGTAAGACACGCGGGATAATTTGCTCGCTCCGATCTCCACCGCGGGATAATTCGAATTGCGATACGACGTTTAATGTCGGCCGCATTCAATTTCTAAAAAGAACGCCGCGGACGTGTCGTCCCCGGCGCAGCCGTTCTGGCGTTTCGCGAACGCCGCTAACGCGGCCTTTAATTCCAACGACAAGACATCCCAACCCCCCCTCCCTCCCTCCCTCCCTCCCATCCCCGCGTCTTCATTACGAATGTATGAATCTACGACACGGCACGATTCCCATCTACCATTCCTCCGCCGCCCTCCTCCTCCCCTCTCCCCCCCCCCCCAAGAGCCGGACGCGGCCGGTTTTAAAACTGCATTTATATGAAAATTATATCATCCCTTGTAACTTCTGCGAGCTATCTGCGAGCGCCTTTCGACCGGGGGGGAGAGGGGGGAGGAGGAGGGGGAGCGGCGGCGGCGGCGGCGGGACG
The DNA here is from genome assembly GCA_020341155.1 of Eciton burchellii. Lineage (NCBI taxonomy): Eukaryota > Metazoa > Arthropoda > Insecta > Hymenoptera > Formicidae > Eciton > Eciton burchellii. The sequence goes on from JAHMML010000015.1 coordinate 3,026,071, forward strand.
GGGGACTCCCCGCCCTGCTCCGGCTATCCGAGTACGCAATGGGAAGAGATAACCGCGCGAGAGCGGGGTCCGGCGAGGTAGAAGTGTAAATTTCCTGTTAGCTCATCCGAGAGCGCCGAGTGCATCTCACACGATGAGGAACGCTCTTTTCTTTTTCTGGCGCAGACGCGGGCTGCAGAGCGGACTGCAAAACCTCGCGCGATTATAAGCTCAGGTATAGCATCTCTCTCTCCCTCTCTCTCTCTCGCCCATCGCGGCCGTATCGCGCTCCACTTTCGTCGAGTTTACCGCGGGGAGGAGTTTCACTCTGTCTCCCTCTCCCCCCCCCCCTCGCGTGTCGCGCTCACGTTATACCTGACGCCATCGCGGCAAACGCCAGGCATATGCGCGAGAGGCGAGAGGCGAGCGAGCGAGCGAGCGACAGCGATGTCCGCGAATGTGCGCGAAGCGGTGGTGGCAGGCACTCACTTCTCGGACAGCGCTCCGTTGCAGCCGACCGCGGCGATGTCGAACTTGTAATTACGGCGTTTCTCGCAATTCAGGACCCGGAACGCCCGCAGCTCCGCCATCCCCTTCTCCTTCAGGACGATCTCGAAGGGCGCCTCGCCGTGGTGCTTGTTCGCGATGCGGAAGGAGCAGACCTTCGTTCCCAGGGCGCGGATCTGCGGCGTGACCTCGACCAGGGTTTCATTCTCCTTGACCAGGCCGTGATATCCGCTCTCGAGACTGTCCAGATCCAGCCGTGGGCCTGCGAAAACACACACCGTCAATTAACACACCGGCCGCCAACACATCTCTCCTCTCTCTTTCTTCCCTCCTCGCGTGGACAGCGTGGAAGAGACGACTCCTCCGGTTTCCGGTCCCGCTATTTCTAAACGCGCGGAACGGTACACCGGAGGTGTTGCTCGCGTTGCCTGAGCTTTGCGGCTCGTTTTCCGGCTCGCTTCTCTTCTCTCTTCCCTCTCGCGAGAGACGCGCGATCTCGTCCGATCTTGACGCTCTCCCCTTTCGGGAGCGCATAGCGTCCATCTCTCTCTCTCTCTCTCTCTCTCTCTCTCTAGACGCAGCCATCGAAATCGGCATTACGGCAGGCATTATCATAATGGCGCGCGCGCGAGTACGTCACATCCTCGGTCAATAAAACGGCACGCGGGGTGACGCGGGTGCCGCCGTTTCGTGCGGAGTTTGCGTTTCATCGGCGCGAGATGCTCCTCGCGCCGATGTTTACGTCGTTATGTAAATTCGCCCTAGCGGTGTCGAATTTAAGCGCGCCGCCACCTCCCGCGCCTCTCGCGCGAGCCGTTAGGTGAGATTAGTGGATCTCGATTTAACGGCGCGCCGGAAAAACGTCGCGCTTCCAGCAGGAGGGGAGCGGGGAGGGGGTGGGTGGGGGTGGGGGTGGGGGGAGTGGAAGCCCGCGGGACGTGTGCGCGCCGCGCCGTAATGACACGCCGCCGTAACGACGTAGTCGGCTTTTTGATTAAGCCGCAGCGACGACGGATATCCGCTACCTACGCGCGCGCGGGCGCGCGCGCGCGAAGGAATTCGGGACCCGGCATGGAAGTAGGTTAAAGTCAAACAGAAGGACCACGGCGGCCCGCCGAGACACGTTGTCAATTTTTTCCAAACGGGCAAACGACGAGGGAGGGAGTTGCGTTAAGCGAGTGTTAACATTCGCGCGCATTCAACGGCGCCGAATTATGAGGCGCCGTTAATTACCGAGGCTGGCGCTGTCGAGCCGACAGCGTCAACAACTGATACCCCGGTCTGCTGAGCAGCCCTTTCCCCCCTCCCCTTAACGCGTGCAAGCTTCCTGACGACACGGCGGTGACCTAGTACCGCGGCGGGCTATATTCGAGACGCGAACAACGAATTCCATGATCGATCCCGAGCGGATTTTTCGTCGAGGGGAGTTTCCAAATGCGGCGTATATTTAAAGCACGCTCGTGGGAAAGTGAAGGGAACGCTTCGAATCGAGTCGCTGAAACTGCGAAATCGCGAAATCTCTCGCGCCGTTCGAATCGCTTTCTGACCGCGGCTATCTTCATGACGGATGCTCCTCGCGAATGACGTCCGATTGGATTTTGGAAAGCTGGATATTTTTTCCTCTCGACGAGAGGCGGCTTCCACATTTATATCGGCGGAGCTATTCCTGAAGCTTGTCGCGTGGAATCCGGGATACATTCGTGGAAGAAACGTCCGAGGGATTATCGATTATCGCGATATTCATGCAACAAGAATTCGAGCGCGCGTCTCTCTCTCTCTCTCTCTCTCTCTCTCTCTCTCTCTCGCTGTTGATCCGATCTGAGGGGGTTCGTTGCGCTGGCGAGCGTTATTTGTCAGATTTTCGCATTTTCGCGGATTATAATCCGCAGATGGCGTATACATTTCACACAAATCCCGCGTAATTATTTATGAACGCTCTCCATCGCTCTCTCCGGAACGGAAGTCAATTACGAAACGTATGCATAATGTACCTCTCGATTATCTCGCGATTACAATGTTACGCGCGGTGTCGGGGCGCATCAGGGCCGATGCCCGCACGCACGGGCCATAGAAAAACCCGTTTGCGAAATGTAATTTCGCGTATCGACCATTATCATTCACGCGGCCTTGCGCGGCGTGATAATAATTTCTTGTTAAGGATCATTTCAACCGTATCACGTCGACCGCATAAGCGCGTCCACCCTTTATCCGTCCCGCTGCGACTCGCAGCACGCGCCACGTGTGGTCCAGATCGAATAATTCGAAGGAAACCGAAGCCGCAGCATCACCGAGCATTAATGTCGCTTAATTAATGTCGCGTTATTCCTCGCCGCGGCGCTCGCAGCTCGCTCATCCGAATAGAATATTCCGTGCAATCGGCGCGCCGTCTAATTCCACCGGCCGCTAATTACCGGCCGCGATCGTTAATTAACTGGTCGCGCAGGCGAGAGATATACTTGGACATGTAACACGCGTTACATTACCCATTGCGCGGCATAACGCGGCAAGGGGGAGGGAAGAGACACCAAAGCGCGTTCGATTATCGGGACGCACGCGTCGGGGGTGCTCTACCCTCGTGGAATATCCCGCGGACGCTCGCGTGCTTCGTTCGCGGCTTCCCCTTTCATCTAATCTTAGACAACGACAGATCGAGGAGGGCTAATCAAAAGGATCGGCCCTACGCTCGCGAGGAAGGCGCATCGAAATATTTTTAACGCGAGTAACACGATCCGAGCGAGACGGGAATATTAGATTGACATCGGTCGGGGAACTTTCGTCAGGCCTTGCCCGAAATCAGTCTAATTTTACCGCCGGCAGGGCCCTCCGTCCCTCTCCTCCTCCCCCTCCCCCCACTCGGCCGGGCCCCCTCGAACGTGTGATTCACACTTGGTTTGTTGTGCGCCGACGAGCGTGACTAACGCCGTCATTCGGTGAACGATCATAACGGCGGGCCCTCTCCCCCTCCCCCTCCATTCTTCCCTCCCCCCGATAATTGTCCTCGAGGGGGAGCCGCCGTTTGCGCGGCATGAGTGCAAACTTTAATTAACGGATGAGCGAGGCTTCCCGAGCCTCGTCATCGCGCGCGTCCTGCGGAAGATTCGGCGACTCGCCGAAGGTAGCGGCGGATCGAAGCGAGTTCGCCGCTACCTTCAGCCAGCAGTGCAGGCAGATCGCGAGATCCGCGGAGCTCGGGGAATTCGCGTCCCTCCTCATCGATCTCGAGCGCGCTGAATTAATTCGGAGTATTATTCCGCGGCGGCGACACGCCGAGTGACGACACTTCTAAATTTAAACGACGCGGAGCGTTATCAGGAAATGAAGAAAGAGAGAGATGCAGGTGTACATTCCGAGGAGGAAATATCGCCGAATAGCCGAGTGGCGTCCCGACGCATCGTGATGCAAAATTGTACGATGAATCCGCAGTTGTCGGCCGTGTGTTATCGGCGCTTGTCTAGCATGTCGCCTATTGTCGCGTGTCGCGTTTTGTCCGTCATTGATGCGCGACGCGGCCGACGTCATCCGCGTATCTGCTTCAGGTGCAGAGGCCAGCGATGCAAAAAGTAACCTGGTCGACCGGTTGCCGCGGCGCGGCGCGGCGAGGGAACTTGGCGTTAAACGCGAATAAAAGGGAGAAAAAAGGGGCGCGTTGCATTGTTAAGCGCTTATTTAGCGAGTCCGCCGCGCCGTCGTTGCACATCGGGGCGCATCCGTATATTTCGGCAATTTTACTGCCACGCCGCTTATACGCGCGCGCGCGCGCGCAGCATCGGCGGAATTTTACATAAGTTAGTAGTTATTCTCGGCGTTCCGCGAATTTCGAAGCGATCGCGAGTCCCACTGACATCACGGAACTCTGTTTTCTTCTCTTTTTTTCCCCTGTTTTCCTCCCCCYCCCCCYCCCCCCYYCCCCCCYCCCCSCCSCCSGAATCAACATCAACGACGCGCGTTCGACGCATGCGAGTCATCCGGCATTTTCCTGCCCGGAGGGCGCAGGAGAGCGCCCGGGGAAAACGGGGCAAGAAAATTCCAAAGACGAGACGATTCCGCGCGCGACGATTGGACGCGGATTCCACGCGGAACGCGGAAGATCCTGAGAAAGCCAAGGACTCGGGTCCCGAATTTGTCCAACGTCCCGCCGCGGCACCTCTTTATTACGTCACGCGCGACGGCCTCGTAAAAACCTGTCCCGGTAGGGGGCGGGCGGGGTGTGGGGGGGGGGGTTGAGGGCAGGGGGCAGGGAGGGAGGAAGGGGACCGACATCAACAGAAGGGGACGCGCCAACCTCGGGGTCCTCGCCAGGTCTCCCCGCGGGGGGTGGGGAGGGGGGGTGGGGGGGAGAAGAGAGAGAGGAATTTTTCCGTGTCCTTATCTCTGGCCCTCGCATCTCGAGGAGTCCCGATAATGCTTTTTTTTTTCCCTTTTCTTTTTCTTTTCCCGGAGAAGAAAAAGATCGACGGCGTGATTTAGATGGACGGTCGGTCGCTGGTCGGTCTTTTCGCGCGACTACGACGATGACGGCGACGAGGACGACGACAGCGGTGGCGGCAACAGCGGCGGCAGCGGTGGCGGTGTATCGACCGGCTGGGCGCAGTGCAACGCTCAACGCTCTCTCGTCTCGTATCGTATCGTATCGTGCATCGGTCGGAGAGACGGGTATGCACGGGTCCGCTTGCGATCGGCGATCGGCCATAACTGTTCCGACGGGTCGCAGGTGCGACGGGCCCGTCGCACCTGCGGGCCCGTCGGCGTCGCTAACGTCGGTCCCCGATGACGCGGAACGGGCCGCCGTCGGGGAGCACGCATATGCGACGGCGGCCGATGCGACGCGGAGCAGGTAGCGTGTGTGGCGACGTGGAAATGTAGGACACGACAACGCGAGGACACGAGAGAGAAAGGGCGGACGCGCGACGGCGACGGCGACGGCGACGGCGACGGCGATGGATGGATGGATGGAAGCGGATGAATTCGTCACCTCCATGATCGTTGCCGTAGGTGCTCGATGATGTCGAAGGCTCGAAGACCGACGCGATGCTCGCGTGGGTGAAGCCGACGCCAAGGGCCAGCAGGCCGCAGAGCAGCGCGTTCGCCGTCACCCGCGGCGGCAGCATGCTTCCTCCGCTCTGGATGCTCGTCCCGTCCGACGTGGTTATCCTCGTCGCCGTGGTGCTCGCGGTGGTCGTAGTCACCACGGAGACTGCTCACGCTACTGTTTGCTCGCGAGCGCGAGTGGTGTGACTCACAGCACCTTGTAACGCGTTCCGTCCTCACTACTTACGCTCGCCCCGCACTCTCGACGATTCTCGGTGTGGCGTCCTCTCGCTCTCACTCGCTCGCGCACTCGGAGAACACTACGCTTTTTAAAGGAGCATCGCCGCCTAACTGCACGGCACGGACTCTCTTTCGCGCGCGCGCGCGCTCGCTCTCTCTCGCTCTCTCCTTCTCTCGCTCGCTCGCTCGCGCTCACACCGCTCACACACAATCGCGGAGTCAATATTTGAGCGGAATATCGATTCGTCGACAGTCGGTAGGAGGAGGAGGAGGAGGGAGTGAGAGTAATGGGTAGAAGGAGACGGGGAGATACCTAGTGTCGATTCTCTCCGCGTTGCCCCAGGATGGCGCTGCCGTCCCATCTTTAAAGTCCGTTCACACGGAAGGACTCTCCCGACTCGAACGAGTCGCGTTCTGCGCATATTCGAATTCGAAATAGCCAGCGAAAGAATAGATACATGCGTATGATATCGAAAAATTTCTTGGCGAAAGAAACAATAAGTACGCTCTTCAATCCCGAGACTAGAAATCCCGATTGCATCAATTAATCATGGGAAATGAGATTAAGGCGGATGGATTCGTAAGTTGACTCATCTAATTTACGATGTACGCATTCTAACGCTGCGGAGAGACTTGGAAATGGACTGTCGCGTGAAACGCGTCTCATCTCGTTCATTTCAACGGCATTACGATGATACGGAATGTTCACGAGAGTGGACATTTGAAAGCGGATGTCAGCCGCCTGTAATTTTGCGCCATGTATCGTCGCGTGCAAATTATATGGGAGTTTCACATAATTATTAAATGAATTTCAATTTATTCTATTCTTGTTTTTTAAATATAGTTCATGTATTCAAAATTCAAGTGCCCCATTATAAATATAAAATATATTCCATTCTGAAATATTCTGCGCATTTGGATAGGATCAGACGTATATTCTCATCAAATGTACACCCATCGCATATATCAAAATCGGATTTCATCCCATTAATGAAATCGTGCAAAACAACACGGCGGAAGTGAAACAAGTTTCGCTTGAAAACTCGTATTTTTAGCTACGATGATTGTTAATTCTCTCAAATTGATGCATGTCCCATATACTGCATAAATATTATGCAATGTGTAAACATTATACGTTGTAGTACAATTAATATGCAATGTGTAGTACAATTAATTCGATAACGAGAAATCTGAGGCGCGGCGATATCTAAATCATTTGCTACAGCTTATTTTTCATGTCTGCTCGACTCTGCATTCCCTTAGTGGACAAATTATCAGATACAATCACTTTTATTTCCGTCTCGCCCAATTCCAGTCTATTTCTAATCGGCGTCATTTCCCGATGCTCGGCCATAGTGATGTCCGATTTATCGATTATCTGCATCTCCAGTAAGTTGACTTCTTTCGGATACATTGTGTCGCCAGGTAATAACAGGATGATACCGTCCTTCAGTTGTATGTATGTCTGCAAATGTAAATAATAATTAGATCGAAAGATGATCGGCAATCGAAATTATTACGTTCATTTTTCATTTCAAATGAACAGAAATGTAATTTACATACCGGCATGTACAACTGCACACCCTCTTTATTGCGTTCCATGGCGTTGTTCAGCACATTGTCTATGTTTTTAGTTTTAATCAGATCTGTGATTAGATATTTTTGCGGCGGATGCAACTCGATGGCATCCGCTATGAGATTTTCCGGCGTATCCCACTAGATTCGTTACCGACAATTAGACACGTTGCAAAGGATGTACATATCACCTAAGATTAGCAAAGTAAGTATCTCACTTTTAAACCTTCCATCTCGCTGGTTTCGTACTTGACATTAGGCTTGAACGACATACAGGCCAGGTAGAAGACAGTGTTGTGGCGGGTGGACATAATCGTGGGTGTCAACCAGTTGGACCACTCGTGCAGTGCCCACAAATCTGGGCAACACTGCAACTTCTCGCAGAGCTCCAAGAACACCTCGGCGTTGTTGTGGACTTTGTTCTGCCACATCGCTAGCTCGTCCTTTGGCACTGGAAGTGACCACATGATCAAGAAGGCAGACCGTTAAACGCAAAACGATACAGAAATATTGTATGCTCGTTGTGACGCCTCACTTGTTACGCAATGGGCCCAGCTGGAGATTCCAGCATCATTGTTGTCCCTTTTGTGCCTACATAGCAGCACTCCACTCTCCTCAAAGGTCTCGCGGATCGCCGTGATACGCAATGAGATATCCCTGGGTAGCTCGTTCGGTCGCGGATGGAAGATCTGCGGTCGCGTAGCGACCTGTGGGATCAGAGATGCGAGGCTGCCACCGTTGAAGCCAAGAGCGGCGAAGAGCTTCCGCCACTTGATATCGGCATCGGCCGGATCTATCGTACCGCCCGGGAAGACACCACTTCCCGGCAAGAATTTCGACTCGTGATGACGTATTAGGCACAGCAGATTGTAGTTGTGCTGAAATTATCCATCTTGTTCCGCATTTAGATGTTCCCCTGGGAACGACTCTAGATGGATTTCCCGACAGATACTGTCGGTACTCTCGTGCAACGTCAATTGGGTGATCGGAAATGCGGTAAATGATTTCAGGAGACCCGGAAATGGCTGGAAAATCGATGCGTCGGGAAATTGTCCACATTGTTACACGGTGGAATGTAAATTGCAGCTCGATCATCGATCATTTCGCGACGGACGTCTCGCTTGGACGTTAACGATACAACGAATTGTCTCGTTTATAACGGCAGCAAGATCGATCACGTTGTTCTCTGTCGCGCGCATCGTGAGATGAAAGGATGAAAGAAGTATCGATCGACGCTTCGCCATACGAGCGAAACGTGTCGTGTCATCATCGACAACGACTCGTAGTACTTACAGTTGTAGCAGCCACCATGCGATTGTATTTCTGTCCGTGGCGTGCTGCTAGGATCAGACTCGCCGAATCGCGCCAAGCTTTCATGTCTCTCGGCTTTGCGGAGAGCCTCGCGCGAAAAAAAGATCGTAAAGATCCACCGTGGACAGTTATCGATTTGATTGATAAGCGACGCAATTAGGTTATGATAGGAAAAAAAAAAAATACCGATTACGTCACGAATATCGTAATAAAGAAATTGGAAACGAGAACAATTGGAAACATTACGATTTGTTTGCATAGACATCGCGTATCGCGTATTATCGCGCAGTATCGTTCTGAAAGCTTCAGAAAACATCGTAATGTCATTTCAAGGAAGGTTATCTCAATAAATCCTTCGAGCGAGAATTTTGCGTCATTCGTATGTTTATTTTGCATTTTACAGTGCGCCAGAGCGACTACAAGTACAATTCTCAGGACTAGGAATTCAGGATGCTGAATCGCGCGCGTAACGACTACGTTTTCGCGTCATCCTCGCTGCTGCCGGTCGCCGCGAGCATCAATTCGTACAGCTGGCGCACTTGCTCGTCCCGCAGCTTCTCGACGTCCTGCTCCCTCATATATTTTCCCAGCGGTCGTGCCGTCTGCGGGCCCTTCAACCCGAGCTGCTCAGCGAGCGAGAGCGCGTAATTCTAGGGGAAGAATCGATTATGTCTCACCGATCGATCGCCCGCGACTAACTTCGTTCCCTTTCGACAGGCAAAGGCGAACATAACCCCTGCCGTCGCGCGTTCGAGGCCTCGCGGCCTCCCTACTCACGGTCCACTCGTGCAGGAAAATGATCGCCTCGCTTTCCACGCATTTCTTGTGCCGCCTAAACTCGTCGCGAACATAATTGTCGCCCAGCGGCTGGATCTCGATCGGTAGGCCGCGGTGTAACCTCAAAATCGTCTTGTATAGTATCCGAACGCGCTGCACGTGTGTACGGGAGGCCATCACATGCATCGTTCGCGCGCGCGTGCGCAGTTGCTCGTAATTGCGCGCGCACGTTGCGGGCGCTCGCGTGACCGCCGCATTGGCAAATTGGTTGATTCTGTTATTAGTTTTTTATTTATCCCTTTTTTTCTCCCCTACCTTGATCTCCGATTGTCCGTACGATAAATCGCTTATTATTTAAATCGGTACGTAAATCATACGTGATGGAATTCATCGTTCATGTAATGCATGTATGTCTTATTTTTAATATTCGACGTCATTTACAACAATTTAAAAGATATTGCATCATAAGAAGATATTACACACGGGTGTATGCGCATGGGTAATTTCTACTTAGAAGAATAACCATGCTCGAGCTAGCCTTAAATACTTAAAAACAGTTAACGAGTATCAAATGAAAACAAACGAAACTTCTTTAATGTCTATTCTTATAAAATTACTCTTATTCTTGTAGACTGCTAGTCGTAACCAAAGTGCCGTCTTGATTGAAACGTCACTGCTTGCGCTCTCACATTCTTGCGGGACTAGTTGTCCTCCGGGGATCTGGCGTCTTGAATTTCCTACGGATTACATCATATCGAATGATCATTCTGATCAATTCAATACCGGTCTTCGTACTGTAACGTCAATTAAACCATTTAACGAACTTCGAAACTCAGAGAATCAGAATCCGCGGAATTTGCATGGGAATCAATTAATCGCCACGGCATCAGCCGTGGAGAGAGTTTGCCGGCTATTTGGCGGCATCGAGTCCCTTGATGTCCTCGAGATCGAGTAATTTTTAAGCTACCGCGGAAAAGAGGAACGCGAGGAGGACGAGAGGAAGAAAGGCAGGAGCTTATTATCGATTACCGCAAAGTAAACGCGCGGAATGTCTCCGACGTCCTAAATCTTCACTCGTAAAATGTGACTTTGGACTTGGAGCAGCAAGATTTGCTCCTCTGATAAGATCTTAAAGCGGTAAGTCCAGAATCACGTAGAGAGATAGAACTTTCGAGATATGCAGAATGCCTCTCCCTCTCTCTCTCTCTCTCTCTCTCTCTCTCTCTCTCTCTCTCTCTCTCTCTCACTTACCCAGTTTCTTCTTTCTCCGTATTTGGACCAGAATGTGACTTTGCACGTGGACTTTTGTCCGGTTTGCTTGTTGAAGACCGAGCATTCCGAGAACGGCGGCGAGTACAGATGTAACGAGACGGCGGGGTTTATCGCGCTTGGGTTCTCGACACGGTGCAAGCCCATCGAATCTTAAACGAAAAGGATTTTTTGATGATAGCTTAGCCGTAGACAGATCGCGGCTTGGAAATACACGCATTTGAGATACCGAGGTATTTTCCCCCATTCGTTATTTGGGGTTTGCGCGTTAAGCGGCTTCTTCCTCGTAATGTAATTTAAGCGTAGATCATACCATTGATGTAACAGATCTCGTTCATACCGAGAGTATTCCTCTCGAGTTCCCTGAGCTTCTCCACACCCTTCTCCGCGTCGGACTTGCTCGGCCAGGCGTATCTCGTCTTGGAAGCGAGATAATTAACTTATTCGCGATTGGCATATCGGCATATTGGATTTTTAAATGCATACACATACACATGAAACACATATTTAAAGCAATAGCGAAAGGTTATCGTTTCTATACCTCGCACAGCTTTCCTTGAAGAATTTTCATTACGCAGTGCGCATTCGCATGGTCATGTATGGCTGATCCGTGACCTTCCCCCCAGCACAGCACCATGAGATTAAACCTGCCATTTCCCTCGTCAACCAGATTCCTCGTGTATCTGCGCACAAAGTATCTTGCTTGACATTTTGCTTCATCCCGATTTTCTTCATCCCGATTCTCTCTCTCTCTCTCTCTCTCTTCGGTTGGCCGATATTGCTGTTTCTTCTTCTTTTACTCGAGACGGAGTAAACATCGCATAAGCGGTTGAAAACTTATTAAATAGCGAATTTTTCTGCAAATTCCGCGCGAAAAAGCATCGCGACTCGCCAAGTATCGCAAATCCAGTTCATTGGTCATTAATTAACGACGCCGTTGACAATGTAACGTGTTAATTGATGGCAATCGTGCAAATTTAGCTACGGCGCATGTAACGAAACGTTGCATCAGCTTTTGGATCGACGCAGATATTGCCCTGTACATGCAACTCGTAAGCAGAGAGAGTGAGAGAGAGAGAGAGAGAGAGAGAATTAGTTTGATAAATATTAACTGGTCATATAATAAACTTTGCTTCAGAACCCGGTTCGCAATCGGTTTACGTGACACGCTTATTAATTAGCTGTAATTAAGCTGGAAGAAAAGCTTGATATTAACTTGACTCAAGAATCATTAAGCTTCGTTCGAGATCTGAGATTCTACTGAAACGAAAGGAAACCAGTTAACGAGTTCGTAACCGTCCTGAGACGCGGTCGCGGGACTTTAAATTGAAACAATTGAAACAATAGGAACATTTGCAGCCGGCGAGGGCGGCGAGGAGCGATCTTTTCGGAAAGAAATTGAACGGAACTGAATTTCGATCCGCATCCACGTTCGTGCAACGTTGCTAGATGATCGTTGCTAAATGATTCGTTATCTTGTTTTACAAACGAGAGCTTGTTATCCACACCGATCGTTAACATAAAATCGAGTCATGTGCATGATTAACGAATCGATAATCCGAATCGGCTTCCGCGCAGCGGAGCGAACACGACCTGAAAATTCCATGTATCATTCTCGTCTCTCGGTTTTTTTCTGACGGAGCTATCGTATCGACAGCAGCAGTAATAAAAATCGGGGAAAACGCGGAAGAAGAACGCCATTCTCGCAAAGCATGAAGGACTGACCGACTACTCATCGGCCGGTCGTTAGATGTTTAAATCAGTCCTGATTTCCACGTCGTTGATCGCTCGCTTAATTGCTGCGGATCTTATCCCGCCGTGTCCTTATAACGACTCTAATTCAGTTATAGCCTACGCGCTCGCGGCGCGTGCCATTAAATCGCGCGCGATACGTTGCAGCGGCTATTGCGCGCAAAGTGATTTATCTGCCCCATGGACGGCCTTTCGCTAGAATGTTTTCGGTGGACGGGGTATTTGTCTGCCCGCTGCTATCACGTTCTACTTCGCGCTGACGGCAGAACCGGCTGCCAGCGTAGTTTCCGTACTTTCCCGAGTCACGCGGCAGAACCGTCTACCGCGCACTTTGGTCCCACCTGTGTCCGAGGTGCTCGTTACCTCGCGAACTCGCAAACTCATTCTCGCTCGCATTTGCGAGCGTTTGTCTAATCGTGCGGGATGATCGTGCGGGATCGATCGGCGCGTGATCGCGTGGATTGTAGATTGGATGAAAATTAGATGAAAATAAGAAATCGGATAACGCAACAACAAAGTAATTCATCCGCCGCGGATATTAGGAGGCAATTAAAACTTTGAATAGCTCTCGCCTTAATGGAAATACTTCTGGGAAATGTCTAATGATTACATGCTTTAACGCGCTTATTTTTTCTGTAGAGCCTCTCCCCCCCCCTCTCTCTCTCTCTCTCTCTCTCTCTCTCTATATATATATATATATATATATACATGTGTTTATGTTTTTCTTCTTTTATCTGACCTGAACGTGAAAATGCGAATTGCATCGTATAGAACCGGTTACAACATGGTCATATCATTGTCGTGACGGTATCATTGCAATTAATGATTCTAGAATGTTTTTGTATTCGTTTATCGCGCGGATATAAAAATATACCCTGATCACACGTGGGTGATAGATAAATCCGGTTGCCAAAGTTTACGATTGTCAGCGCAATCGCGTACGACGGTTTCCCTTAGGCGACCTTTATCTTCGTTACATTCGCAACATTGCCAATGTGACTGATGGGATTACTGCTTGGATAATCGCACGATTCACTCGGTATTTTTCGTTTCCGCGCGTTTGCTTGGCCTGCTCGGTCGTTCTGTCGAGCACCTTCCGATGCCGTTCGTGCTCGCCAAGTATTTTCTACAATCCCTCGCGAAATCGCGGACCGATATCGTTCCGCGGATATCCATCGGATATTGCGTACACATCAGTTAGACCGATCGCGAGCTCCGCGATGTAGCAGAGGGGGGGGGGGTTTAAACTCGAGAGCGATGGCCCAGATCGCCAGAAGCCGAAGACTCGGACGACCGGCGATCATCCGCGTCTTGTATCGATATCGCTGGCGTTACGGATCGCTTGAAAACAAGACCGTATGAAATTCCTTTCACGTTTCTACGCGAATCGCGGGGAATTAACTGGATAGCGTACACGCACGCACGCACGCACGCATACACGGAAAGGCACGGGCGCGCGCCCGCAGCAACTGCACTGCCGGGCGCTGCAGAAATCGGACGGCGATAACCCATCCTGAACTTCGTCGTGTTAATTTCATTTCAGAATCCCCGGACGAATAACGTATCTGGTTCTATCCGTCGAGTTACGGACAACGCGCGCTCGCTCAGTAAATACTCGCTCATTCGTTTCGAACACCAACCGGCGCCTTGCAGGAACATTTTACCTGTTTCGGAACTTTACTGATCGCTCTTGACCATTGACCATGATACAATAAGATAACTAACAGATAATGTGCGTTAAAATTACTGTTAAATTTACTGTAAGCTCTTACGGTATTTCGGATAGAACGTACAGCTCAGTACAGTCGGCAATATCGCGCATTATCGATCAGCGCTCCCATTCGCGGTGTACACCTTCGATCGAATTCCTGCGAGTATTATCGAACGCGATCTTGCAAACGGCATGATTTTGCTGCTGCCACGCGCGAATAATATGCCGAATGTTATTAGAACAACGTCGCGTGTGTCGTTACGTGTGTCGTTAGGTTCGCGCAAATTGCAACAAGATCCGTGCGAGATCTCGCGAGTTTTTGCCGCCTGCTCCGATCGAAGGAGCGGGAGAATTCAATAACGAGATCCAGGAACTGGATCGAGATCGAGCACCGAACGAGTTTCGCCAACGTCTGTTATACCTGTATCTGTCGAACTTGGCAAATTTCTTCCACTCCGCGAAATCGCTCTTGTAGCTCGTCATCAGGTCCTGGACGTGATCGATATTCACGTGATCCGTCTGGAAGGCCTCGTGCAGCGCATCTATAAGTTGCCGGAGGGTGGAAACTTCCTCCCGCGGAACTTTCTCAGCGTTCTCGGTGAGACGGGACGGTTCTTCGAGAGGCACATCGTGCAATCGATCCTGCCCGTTGCAAATCTCCATTTTTCAGCCACGGGATATCAGCACCAGTATATAAACGCGATACGCAAAAGTTTCTCCCTCTCTCTCTCTCTCTCTCTCTCTCTCTCTCTCTCTCTCTCTCTCTCTCTATCTGTCTCCTTTCTTCCTCCTCCACGAGCACGCGGTACAGTCACGACGGGGAATATCTGCCCCCAAAAAATCGAAGAAACACAATCGCGGCGCCTTTGGAATGCGCAATCGAAGTGCGAAAAATGATTTACAGGTCGGAAGCCGGCTTTGCGCACGCTGCCGAGTGCCAGCTGCCACAACGTACTAATCCGTGAACAGGTCTGTAGTGTCTTTACTCGCCTATAGTCGGTATGAGTCTAGTACGACGCAGGCACAGCATCTTATATGCAGCACAAGATGCCCCCTACTCTAACCGGCCGGTGTGATGGCGTCAACATTTTGAATTTCTCACTTCGTGACGCGATCTCTCGAGCGGTCCCCCCCTGTAAAATGGTATCGGGGGGACAGGCGGCTAGTGGCAAAGTAAAATATCGATAGAACAACGACACGTTCCGCAGATTGACGCAGGAACGGCTTCCAGGGAGCAGGCTTGCGTCTTTATACAGGCAAATTGCGTTTTTTTCACGCATGTCCGTGATATCTGTGATGTTTGTTTCGCGGAGGCCGCGATTGATGTGTTGTTAATAATATTATTGAATTAGGAAACGAATGGCGCATACGCTTGACGAATAAGTAATGGTAATACGCCGGCGTGTTTCGGGCAAATCTGTTTATCAGATGTCGTAGATATGATCGTGGATGCACAGATAGGTGCATCGGATGAATTGTTTAATATTAACCAAATATTATTACTCATCGAATGTTATCGCGTCATATGACAATTATTATGGCGACGCGAGGTCGCTTTTATCACTCGTAAAGTTTTACATGTTTTTTCAACGTAAAAAGCGCGTATAAGCAGACATGATGCATACGCCTAAAAGAATCCTTATCTTATGACCTCAAGAAACATTAATCTAAGCTGGCGATCGTGTCACAACATTATGAAATTTAAAGTCCGTCGAAACTTTCCGATTATTTCGGACATCCATTTGCACATATAACGCGATATCGCCGCTCCTGTTGAGATACGTCGACGTATTTATTAATCATGAAACTATTACGTAACAATACAAATATAAGATCAAAGGAAATTGACGCGCGATTGACAAGCGGCCTCGCGGTAACTGCAAAGCCGTGCACGTAAACAGAATTTGCGCTAACAGAAGCCGCTCGATAACATGATACAAGAATCAGATTGAAAAACAGCCGCGTGTATAGACATAAACGGGTAATGTCCCATCGATAATCCATTAACGTCGCTAATTGCACATCGAAACGTTGCGGTATTTGTCGACTCACTTCTGCGCCTACAGTTGTGTATCGCGGGATTTTGCACGCACTCTACGCATATACGGCGCAATGTTACAATCATACGGCCGATCATTAATCACGAGTGCGACTGATTAAACATCGTTTATCTTTCCGTGTTCTTCACTCTTGGAGCGGGTTTTCGCCTTCGCTTTCGTTCGCTGCGATCAGCGCACCTGCACGGCGGCCTCGGCTACTGGGCTATCTCGATATAATACAGCTGCAGCAAAGAATGCAATAAAGAATCAACAACGGAAAGTACGAGAGTCCCATGCAAGAATCTCTCATTGACGCAAACCGCGCCGCCTTTACTCGCAAGACGGATTATCCGATGCAGGATCATCCGAGCATCGGGCGTCGCGGTTTTCCAACTTATCGGAACGCGCGATGCGAGATTTTTTCTTCATTAATTGACTCACGTGCAGGGCAGGCTCTTGCAGTAGTAACACTTCGCCAATGGTCTCCTGTAGTCGGACCTGCCTTTCCTGCATCTGCATGGTGATAGCTGGCAAACGCAGTCGTCACGTCGTGACGATCTCTTAACGGTGCTTTTGCGCTCGTTTTCAGGATAGTTATGCCAGTAATTATTCGCCGTGCTTCTAGGCGACTTACTTCTCGGCGATTTATTCCTGGGCGATCTATTTCTGGGCGATTTATTCCTGGGCGATCTGTTCCTGGGCGATCTGTCCCTAGGCGACCTGTTTCTAGGTGATCTGTTTCTAGGCGACCTATCCCTCGGCGACCTGTTCCTAGGTGATCTGTTTCTAGGCGACCTATCCCTGGGCGACCTATTTCTAGGCGATCTGTTTCTAGGCGACCTGTCCCTGGGCGATTTGTTCCTAGGCGATCTGTTTCTAGGCGACCTATCCCTGGGCGACTTGTTCCTGGGTGATCTGTTTCTAGGCGACCTGTCCCTGGGCGACCTGTTTCTAGGTGATCTGTTTCTAGGCGACCTGTTCCTGGGCGACCTGTTCCTAGGCGACTTGTTCCTAGGCGACTTGTTCCTAGGCGAGCTATTTCTAGGCGACCTCTCTGCTTCCGGTCTGATCGAACGGCACAACGAGAAGACGAAGAAGAAGATTTGATCGATCGCACCGAAAAGCGCACTCAAGAAGCGCAATCTGTTTTTTAAGAGACAACAACTCCCCGGAACGTTTCCGATACGTTCATCGGGAGGATTTTCGTTGTTGATCAGCGAAAATCTCCAAGATTCAGAGGACTTTCTCGAAAACATACCTGACATAATCATTGGCTTTCCTCCTGTCCGTCCTTTCATTCTGATCGATCTGCGGGCCGCAGCGGCAAGGTTTCCTGCGACATCGCGTGCAGCATGCGGACTCGCTCATCTTCCGCTGCAATTCGTTCATCACATCCGAGAAGACGTTTAGTCGCTGATAAGGTAGTTCCTCGGGGCGTTGCCACTTCAATCTCTCGCAGTAACGGCATTCCTCGGTGGAAACCGAGCGGAGATCCGCGGGATTTCTCGCAAAGTACCGCCTGATTTCCCTCTTCGGTTTCCAGCTGGTGACTTGAATCGTCCGATTCTCATCTAGCTCGCCGGTTATCTGCTTGCGACCAGGATCATCATCCACCTCCTTGTTCCGACAGTCGCACACGTCCGACGATAATCCGCAGCGCGAGCATTTTCCGATTGGCGCTCTGCATGTGCATCTATCTTGAGGATTATCGCAGTAGACGCAGATCATCACCTTCCTGCATTTGTACGGGGGCTTGATCTTGTGGCGTTCCATCGGGCCGTACGCGGCATGACCTTGTGGAATTTGATTTTTTGCTTGAGCGTAATAAGCGCCTCTCGTTGGTGATCTGCCGGAATATTTGCAGAGATCGTCATGAGAACATGAACCAGCTAGAAATCTGCTTTCTCTTTCTTATCGGATTAAAAGATATTTTGATTACTCATAATTTTTATATTTCTGTTTATGCATATATATATGTCGGACTTTGGCGGCGTGTTCAATTTGACGCGCTGCCGCCTTTTAAGTCAGAATTCTTAGATATTGAAATGCGACTTCCGAGCCGGATGGATTAAGTAAGTCGAGGAGGGGAAAGCGCCAAATATACGCGGACAAAGTCATCGATATCTTAGCAATGATGAGCATCATGGCTTTCTTTGTTTTCGACAAAGAATGATTGCTAACAATGGTCAACAGTAACACATAAAAGGTATATAGAAGAACCTTGGCCTAAGGGCAGTGTCCCTTGTTTTAAGTGCAGTTCAGTGCAGTCAGTTCAGTTCTATCCTAGTTTCAATCCTAGTACAATTCGATTTTTTCGTTGAGCACCTCACGTAATGACCGCAGTTACGCGATAACAAAGATTGCTTGTAATGATAACAATAAAATAATAAAAGTAGCCAAGTATTCACGGTAATAATTACTTTTGCAATTTCCCATCGGCGTAACGGACGAGAACTCCTCACGACAATATATATATATTTACAAATTTAGAATAAATATTTCTTCTAACAATAATAATATAACTGATACCTGTCATGATAATAAAACAACTTAAAACAAACTAAAATTAAATTTCTTCATCTAAATGGAAACACTCATCTAAATGGAAAGTCTCATATCTTACCTGCGATAATTCCTGTCATTCATTCTTGGATGATTATTGTATATTGTACACTTGCATCTGCAATTCTCATAAAGTTGATGAGGAATATCAATTTTTCTACATATACATTCTTCCTCGTTTCTGTAACAATTCGGACATATAAGCGGCTTGTTCCTCGAATGCGACATCTCACGGAATCTCGGTTTGCTGAAATTATTTTTCATATACTGCGTCGATACGCAAATACATTGTTCCATCGGTAGATTTCTATCGGTGTAGCTCTTCTTCTGCTCAGGTCCGCTGACTTTGTAAACTTGTGACTTGACTTTGTCGAAAGCGTCATTGTATTTCGGGCATTTGACAATTAATTTCGAGTTCGAACTCTTCGTCGTGGAATGTGGCTTGCATTGACAAGCGATCTCATATTGTTCTTTGGGCTCGTATTTGGGTTCTTTTTCCAGTTTCTTCTGCGGACATGGTACACGCATTTCCGGGCGCTTGACGGGCGGTGGATATGGCGGTGGATATTTGCAAGGGATGATCTCCAGTGGCTTCTCTTCCATTATCTTTCTCGGGCAAAGCGTGTAAATCTCCCTGATTTCCTCCGGAACTATTTCCTTCTTAATGATAATCTTTGGAACATCGATAATTATTTCAGGCACGGGTATTTCTTCCAATTTTACGATAGGCTCTTCAATAGGTTCTTCGATTATTTCCACTTCCGGAATTTCTTCTTCCTCTGGGATTATTTCCACCTCTGGAATTTCTTCCTCTGGGATTACTTCCACCTCTGGAACTTCTTCTACTTCTGGGATCACTTCCACCTCCGGAATTTCTTCTTCCTCCGGGATTACTTCGACCTCCGGCACTTCTTCTTCCTCTGGGATTACTTCCACCTCCGGAATTTCTTCTTCCTCTGGGATTACTTCCACTTCCACCTCCGGAACTTCTTCTTCCTCTGGAATTACTTCCACCTCCGGAACTTCTTCTTCCTCTGGGATTATTTCCACCTCTACGACGTCTTCTTCCTCTGGGATCACTTCCACCTCCGGAACTTCTTCCTCTGGGATTACTTCCACCTCCGGAACTTCTTCCTCTGGGATTACTTCCACTTCCGGAACTTCTTCCTCTGGGATTATTTTTTTTTCGAGTTTCTCTGTGGGAATTTCTTCTGTAACGATGTGCTTGTCTATGACAGCGGGGATAGGTTCGTGAGGCTTATGTTCTATCACGTAATGTGATCTCTTTTCCGCGATAACGCGCAATAATTTAGGCAGTGAACGCGTATCTATTATATCTATCTTCTTCTCAGGAATTACAATATCATACATCGGTTCCGGTCTGACACGCGGTACAACCTCGACTTCTACGAATGAAATTTTAGATATCAAGATATCTTTGCATTTTATATAGTATTGTAACAGATTAATTAACGATAATTTTAGATTATATTACCAAAATAAAGATATCGCATCGTGTCGTTTAAACATTTTAGAAACGTTTAAAATAGCCCAACTCAAAACGTGCGCTAATGCATAATGCATCGATTAGTATAATTAGTATAAACAATTAGTGTAATTAAATTTACGAGCTAATAAAGCTTGTAATTTACCTTCTACAGGTTTTTCCTCAGCTTCAATGTCTGGTGGCTCTTTCTCATCTTCGATTTTCTCTTCTGGAGTATCTTCCGGTTGCTCTTCATCATCCGCAATTGTTTTCTCCTCTTCTTCGATTTTCTTCGTTTCTGTCGTATCGAGATGGACCGTATTTCTAATCAGAGTGGTCAATCTTCTGAATGCTCGATACATGATGGATTCCCTAGGTTTTTCCTCTTTTTCATTTTCCATCTCCTTTTCCCGCGGAACGTCTGGTATCTCGTTTTCTTCCGCTTCTGCTTGTATCTCTTTGTCAGCCTGATTATTTCTGTTTACTGGTAAATCTTGCACTCTAAGATCCTCGTTCCGTTGTTGAATTCCTTGCTGTAACGCGTTTCCAGCATTTCCAACGTTTCCATTCTGCTTTTGATTGTTTAACTTGGCGATATTTCGTTGTTGTATCTGGTTGACTTCTGCTGGTTGAGACGGTCTTATTTTCCTTGTTTCATTAATCGGAGTCTTTGGTACTTCTCGCAGTTGATTCGAAGTAAGTTGATTTGCATTACGAAACTCCRYASGCGYCAATGTTGCAGRACGTRCGATTGTTTTCGTTGTTTCATTAATCGGAGCCTTTGGTACTTCTCGCAGTTGATTCGAAGTAAGTTGATTTGCATTACGAAACTCCATAGGCGTCAATGTTGCAGAACGTACGATTGTTTTCGTTGTTTCAGGAATCGGAGCCTTTGGTACTTCTCGCAGTTGATTCGAAGTAAGTTGATTTGCATTACGAAACTCCATAGGCGTCAATGTTGCAGAACGTACGATTGTTTTCGTTGTTTCATTAATCGGAGCCTTTGGTACTTCTCGCAGTTGATTCGAAGTAAGTTGATTTGCATTACGAAACTCCGTACGCGCCAATGTTGCAGGATATGCGTTTTTCGATAATAATTTTGCATTGACAATCGGTCCAGCTGGAATACTCGGACTTCTTGCCTGATTATTCAAAGCGTTCCCCTTCGCTTGTTCGTTTTGCGTTGCGTTCCTGACAGGCCTCAGTCTCGTGAGATTATTAGACGCGACGATATCATTAACAATATCATTATACTTGTCGTCGGGCGGCTGTACTAGCGCGTTTCTAGCATTTCTCGCATTTTCATTCCGCTTCTGGTTGTTCAACTTTGCGATGTCTGCATCTTCTTTCGCCGGTTTATCTTTTGCATCGTTCAAAGGCACGGCTTCGACAATGTCCCGGTCGACAAAGTTCGAGTCGGGAATCGTCTTAGGAATTGTTTCCTTCGGGGCTCGCGGGAGAAGCCAGAAGTCGGGAAGCTCGTTCACGCAAACTGTTATTTCTTCTGGCGGAGCTTCCGGTTCGTCGGGCGCGATGTCTTTCGGAGGCTTCTCAGCAACGAACTCCTTGCAAAGTCTCCTTACTTTCTGCGCTTCCGAATTTTCCAATATTGTAACAACGTCGGGTCGACATTCCGTCCAATCCTCGGACATGTGAGTGGGCGTTTCCTCGCAACATTCTCCGTCGTTCTTGAATAAAGTCTCGCATGCGATCACTTCTTCGATCAATGCGCTGGAAACTGTCTGGCATACGGATATTTCTTCCGGCAGTGTGTCGAACGAATCCACCCAAGGCCGATTCTTCTCGTCTCTGTTCGTGTTCGTGTAACAATCCTTCTCGCCTCTGGCGTTCGCGTTCGCGCTGTAGCTCTCCTCATCCTCCTCGGCGATGCAGCTGTACGTGGACCACCGTCGAATCGCGGGTTCGTAATCTTCGGGATAATAATCTTCAGGAGGTTCCTGCGGTGGCTTGTACCACGCATGCCTGCACCAGACATCGCAACGGTTCAGCTGCTGATGTCGCTCGTTCCAGTACTTGCAACTGTCGGTGAAGCGCTCCTTGAAGATATTGCCACTCTTGGAGCAGTCCGTGTAAATCGATCTTGGCAACCAGTTGTCGACTGTATCGATCATGTCGTATTTGTTGTACTTGTTCCAGTGAACGTTGCTTCGCTCGTCCCGCTGAATCCCGCGAATCGCATTGAACCGGCAGCTGTCATCCATTCTCTTTCTGGTCTTCGATGGATAGATCGTCGTCCAGGAACGCGAGGTATCATCGCTGAAATGCGGTATCAAGGAGTCCAATGAGTCCTGCGGGAGATCCATGCAGCTGCAGCTCGGATCCTTGCAGCAGCAACCGTTCCTCGTCGATTTCGAGATCATGTCTTGATGCTCGTCGCTCACATCCATTGCTTCCTTACTGAAATCGCTCGAGTCCTCCGTGTAGATTCTGTTCTCGCTGTACGTTTTATTGTCGCTGTACGTTCTGTCGTTGCTGTAGGTTTTATCGTCGCTGTACGTCCTGTTGTTGCTGCACGTTTTATCGTCGCTGTACATTTTGTCGCTGCTGTACGTCCTGTTGTTGCTGCATGTTTTATCGTCGCTGTACGTCCTATTGTT
>JAHMML010000015.1:3057354-3154829 GCA_020341155.1 Eciton burchellii
GTATTTCTTCGTCCGGTATCACTTTCGCTGGTATTTCTTCGTCCGGTATCACTTCTTCTGGTACTTCCTCTTCGGGTTTCTTCTCTACGGGCGGTATCTCTTCCTCCTTTACAGGCTTTTTTTCGACAATTATCTCATCTGAATCCCTAATTTAATCAGCGAGAGAGAATAAAAGTATATTAAAATATTGCATGTGCATATTCAAACGACATAATATTGTCCTTGATAAAATATATATAGCTATAACGTAACAAATTATAAAAAAAGAACGAACACGATTCTTTTCGAGAATACACATGTCAGGGGGAGGAAAACCAAATTCTTGATACACGAAGAATAAAAGAACGAGAGAATTGATGCACCGCATCGCTCGTAACGTACAGGAACGTGCATTCTCATCTGCTTGAGAATCTCTCGTTGAAGGTCGTAATCAGAACGTTATCAGAACTCACATTTCCTCGCTGATGTCCGTGAGATCGCCGTACTCGATGGGCGATCGGCAAATCGTGCAGATATTCTGCAAGTCCGCGTAGCACTGCATGCAGTACAGACCGGCGCAGCTGGGTGTACTGCATTGAATGTGAGGAGTTTTCTCGGGATGCTCCGCGGCGCCGCACAGCACACACATTCTATGCTTCTCAGGGAACAACCTGCCCAGGAACGGAACAACCGCCAGGAATCGCTCCCTGAACGTGACTTTCTCGATCGGCTGGCCCTCGGTCATGCCGAACTTGCGACGCAACTGGCGCCGCGCGAATTTCAGGAAGTTTCCTCTCGATCTGCGCGGGTTTGGCTTCATTAAGCAGACGTATGTCCCGTTCCAGCGTAAAGATCGCGCGAGCGAGTCTCTCGCCAGCGAGATGAATCTTTAATCTAGCCGCTTCGAATCTTTTTACTGCAATAACTGAAGCTGAGAAATTCAGTCGCGCGACTCTGATTCGATTATCCGAACGAAATGAATCCCGACGATGCTCTCTACACGAGAGCGTCTCCCGAAGCGCATAAAAACTTTGAGCCTTCGGCATTGCGTGCATCCAGCTGTATGCGCTATCATACTTAGTTAGCTCATCTAGCTTAATCGAAGGTCCATTACCTTAGTATATGATTATACAGCCAGGCAGCCCTTTGCTTGGCCCTGTCCGGATGATACTTGCACATGACGACCTGCCGCATTCGCAAGCCGTAAGGTTCGATCGCTACTATGATCCAGCAAAAGACGACCAGCGACGCGATCTGGATGTATCTGTCTAGATCCGGCGGGATTGGATCCGGCAAGCAGGCCATCGTATCGATCTGCAGATCCCGGACGTGTACCGTGAACGTCTTCGCGACGCTCCGGTAAAGGTCGGCGAGGTAGCCCTTGCCAGATACGTGGACGCCCACGGAAGTGGGAGATTCGACCTGGTGAAATCGATATGTACATTTCGCGCGTCAACGGGCGATATTAGCTCTGCCCGTGATTATCCCAGGCTATAATCCGACCGCCGATCGTTGACACGACCCCGCACGCCAACCCCCCCTGTGTTCCCCGATAACAAAGTCACGATTCTAAGCCACCCCGCACGATTGCGCGCGACTTGATCCCTGAAGTGTGGCTCGATTGTGATTACCACGGAGCAGTAATCCTACCTTCATCAATTTGCGGATTAAGTGTCACCGTATACTCAACAGGAGAGAAGGGATGACAGCAGCTATTTTATCCCGAATACTTGCGATACGCGAATATGTAATAAAAGCACGAGAGAAAGAGAGAGAGAGAAAGAGAGAGAGAGAGAGAGAGAGAGAGAGAGAGAGAGAGAGAGAGAGAGAGAGAGAGAGAATTTCAAAGAATGCAAATCCGAACGTTTGTCGCGAGAGATAAATATACCTTCATCTTGACACGTCCGTAAGACCTAATGATGCTCAGGACCCAATGGAGACTATAGTCGATCATCATGTGGATGCCAATCTTGAACGACGACGAGGCCAGGAAGGTGGCGGACTTGGCGAGAATCACCCTCTCTTCCTTGATTAAGGTGATGGACGTCAGCGGAATGTAATGATTCCTCTCGCGATGATTTAACGGCAGAATCGTCTCCTTATCTTGCTTCGCCCTTATTAGATCGATAGTGCGCAGATCCTTGGTCAAGTATCGATTGTCAAAGCGATCGCTCGTTAGCCACTTCTGCCGATAATGCAAGACTCTGGAAAGCCTCTCGATTTATCGATCGTCACACCGGGGCGTTAGGGTTGAAACACGCGCGAGCTGTACCTCAGCAGCATGAAGAGGATGAAGAACGTAGTCGCGAAGCTCATCCAATCGAAAATGGACAAGAACTTATCCGTCTTCATGCGTATGTCGGTGATTATGTCGGTCGTTACCTCCTCAAGGGTTTTGCTATGGTTCGTCTCGAAGTGGTAGGAATGCGCGAATTTCACTTTAACGTAAAACATCGCCTTCATCTGATTGCTGAACCTTTTGATCTCTGCACAGAGGAGAGATCTATTGAATCCTCCACCGAGGATAGTGGCGATTCTGGCGATAACGCGTTCACGCGAGACGGATAAATCTGTGTAAAATGTCCGTTATACGGACGTCGCGATGCAGAATTCGTTGCTGTTCAAAACGCCACGAGGAGGATCCGGTTTCCCAGTTACGTTGCGCGTTTCCAACAAATGCAACAAACCAGTCTGAATGCGTACTGTTGCGCACGGAGGCGATTATGGTGTCCCCGATATAAGACACGAGCGCGCAGACGAAATCTAAAGGCTTCACTATGTAACACAAGGTTTCGGCGATGTACGTTATGTTGCAGATCTTTTTAAAAATCGGGCCCAGCTTCGCCCTGCAGTCAGCCACCGCGCCTTCGAAGACTTTCTCGCATCTGTCGAACGGCGTGCCCATTTCCTTGTTGCAGATATTAATGACGCTGCCGAGCCAGTGAAAAACCGATTTGATCACTCTCACTGAAAGATGCACCGCCCGAAATTACCAGCGGCCAATCGATCGTCTCGGCGAGAGGAACCGGAAAGGGAAACGTAGCTTACCTATGCTAAGCACTAGTCGCTTGATAGCCAGAAGAGCCCCCTTAATCTTCTTGATAATTATCTTCACCACTCTTATTACCTTCGATATCGTCTCTTTTAAAGCGTGGAACGGTTGCTTTATTAAGTCGATCACGCCCTTCACGGCTTCTTTCAATTGCTCCTGTAAACACGGACATGTCATCTACATTGGTAGCGACACCTCGAAACGAAAGAAGAGTCACCGAGTGCAACCAATCCTACAAATTCCAGAATCTATTCAAGAAATTTTGCGTACTTTAAATGCTTTCAGCATTCGATTGTTTATGTATTAGTTGAATATACTCGCAGCAAGGAGTAACATTCATCATTGTGCAAAGACAGTGAATATCGAATAATTGAATATTATTTTATTTTATTTATATATATATATATCATTCTTCTATTATATCTGCACATATGTATATACAGAGGACACAAATAGATTCAAGGATCAACGGAATCAGTAACGATTGCGAGTACAGATGGAATGTAGAATTTACCTATGAGAGCTTACCTGTCCACAGATTAGAGACTCCGTAAGAATAGTGATATTCTTCAAGGTATTCTTCCCTGGTCCACTAATCACTAGAATAAAGGCATACGCCATCAAGGCCTGTCTGCCACGTTTGGAAAAGAACTGCGGCAGCACCAGGAACACGATACACCTGCGCGTACAGTCATAATTTGCAGAGATCTAATGGAGAACGGGGACGGGATAGGGAGGAAGGGAGATCAGGAAATTTGAGACGCGTTTTCTTTGGCGTTTCCGAGGACTTTAACGCACTGAAGGACAGTACGGTGACATCATCGGAATTCGCTGTTCACCTGATGCGGCGCGAGAATGCCAATCCCATGGTGAGAATCACGCCGAATAGCGAGCAGAGTATCGTGGCGGACTCGAGGCTAAAGTTCAACTGGAAGACGAAAAACACGAAGAACATGTACGTCAGAAGTATGCCGCTCAGGAAGCCTAGCACGCTCTTCAAAATGTAATTTGTAAGCGTGCCGTCAGTCCGCATGTGCTTCACTATCTTCTGGACCCAAGTTGCCCTCAGGGGAGAAGTTATTCGAGTCCAGAAGTTCCTGATGCTCCTTCTGTATCTGCACACGAAATCAACGAAATTTACGCGTTGCTTGACGGCGAAATCAAAGAGGGAAGACCTCGGGATTCGAACGGCAAAGGGACGAAGAACGAACTTCGTTCGGCGCGCGGCATCAAGAAAGCTGTCTGAATTCTGACAGGAGCCTACACGTATTGTTACTCGATCAGGACCAGGAGACACACGGTATACGATAAATGTGTCGCGAGTTCCCGAAACGTCAGTTTCGCTAGGGCGCTTTGCTATCGGGACTTATACGTATTGGCAAGCGCACTTTAATCTTTTTCGCCGGAGACGTTGAGCAAAAGTCATGTGCGGTTCCTCATCTCTGGCGATTCGCATCGATCTCAGTTTCTCGTCCTCGTACCTCAGCCTAATCTTCTCGAGCTTGTGGGCCTTCAGAACCAATTGAAAGAACGCCATGTCGCTCCCTTACTCTAAATCTCTCGCGCTGTTTGAATACTGAAACGTTGCTTACGAATTATTGCTAATTATCAACTTAACTGTCAAGTCACTATGATAAAAATGTCACTGCGCTGTCGTGCGCCGAGTGAAGTTTCCGACATAACTTGCTCCCGCTTTTGCATTCTGTCTTTCACTTTCTGTCCTTTACTGTCTCTATATTTTATCCCAGAGTAATGATAAACAGCGGATGTGCGCTTCATTTGAATATACTTTTGCGATATCAGCGGCGTCCGATGATGCAACAGTCGATGTTGAAGGAAAGTCAAAAAGAATCTTTTATTATTTATTTATTTATTTATTTATTTATTTCGTTCGTTCGTTATATTTCGTTCGGGGAAAGTTGAACTCTCTCTTCTCAATTCAGGAAATATCCGAATAGGATAATTTACGTGGAAGGAACTCTCAGCGTTTGTAACATGATCCGATACAGTGGATCTGTCCAATTCTCGTTACCAGCAAACGATCACAGACGCCGGCAATTGAACGACAGTGATAAGAGCCCGCGTGTTACGTAAAGATTCGACTCGTCGAGCATGCGATTGTGGATAACGCAAATTCAGAGATTTCCTTCTTTACAAATACTTTATGCCACGGTATTCGTGGTATTCATAGAGACCAGATAAGCACTACGCATCGTTTAAAAATAGCGTTGACTTCAGACTCACGTAATAAATTGACGAAACTTCGTCTGCTTTTATCATTGATCGCTTATCGCGCTTGCTGTCACATCAGAGAGGAACTCAAGATTCGGTTGCTGAGGTATTCGAAATCGAAGGGAGAGCCGGGAATCGCTGCATTCTAATCACGATATTCCACATCCTACGACATCCGCAACGGAGTCTACATTCCCGTGGTCTCGGGCTTTCCAGCAGTCGCAGAGGAGATCCGTGATCCATTCGTCTACCGGTCGAGCAGAGGGCTTCCCCTCTGATCCGTTCCGTATCGCGGCGCCGCCAGTGTCGGCGCATTCGATCCTTCAAAGAGGACCGCGTGATAGGCCGACACGCGTCAGAGCGAGATATCGATGTCACCCGCCGCCGCCGCCGCCGCCGCCGCCGCCGCCAAGGAAGGTGGGCGTCGAGGCCGGTGTGGAGGGGCGGGCAATCTAAACCCGATAACGAGCCAGCTGGCGGCGGCAGTGCCGTCGTTTACGTGGTGGTACGACCTTCGCGAGAACTCGCTCTGGCCGGTGGGGCCCGTGGGCCCCTGATCGCTCCCGTGGAAGGTCGCAGTCGTCACGTCGGTCCCATTGCGGAATAAGCCGCCGCCGGAACCGGTATAGCGGTCGCGCAGTGGCGCGCGCGCGCGCTCACGATCACGCATAGGTAGCAGCGCGGACAGTGGGAAAAGTGGGAAAAAAGGGAAAACAAACATGCCGTGAGGCCCAAGGTAACGACGGTGTACAACCCGGCGGGGGTCCGACGGTGCTCACACTCGCGGGCGAGTTTCAATCGCGTGCGAGCGATACCGTAGACGCTTCGTCGTCGTCGTCGTCGTCGTCGTCGCCGCGCGTGTATATGTGCGTGCTGTGTGGTGATACGCGCGCGTGATCGTGTCGCAGTGATCGTACACGGCGACTCCGATTCCCCTGAGCCAGCGCTTCCACCTGATTCAGGTGCCAACGAGATCCACCTGGACCGATCGCGATGACCACGAGGGAGCTCTACGTTAAGGTACCGTTCGGGACCGTTGGGGGATGTCGGCTCGACCGAGCCGTCATTCGCGGCTGCGCGGACGACGGCTGGTCCCATTCTGTCGCAAAATCACGCGCCGTTTTAATCCCCCGTGCAAGAGCCGCGGAGCGGGGGAGTCGGCGTTGCGCTTCAAGGGGATGTTCCGATGCGCTCCGGGAATCCGTCCGTCGA
Source organism: Eciton burchellii (assembly GCA_020341155.1). Taxonomy (NCBI): domain Eukaryota; kingdom Metazoa; phylum Arthropoda; class Insecta; order Hymenoptera; family Formicidae; genus Eciton; species Eciton burchellii. The sequence goes on from JAHMML010000015.1 coordinate 3,063,830, forward strand.
GCGCGGAAATGGGAGAATAATTCCGAATAACTCCAGCGATCCTCTCTGGTCGCTGTAGCGTCTTCTCGCGAAGATCGCACGAGAAAGCCTCTTCGCGGCTGCAGGCTGGATTGACGATTCGCGAAATTCTTAACGCAGGCGTAACGTCGCGGGACGTTTCGCTCGGTCAGTAAAACGCTCGATAAATCTCAGACTGCGCCGAGTGATACGTAATCGTTCCCGCTTCGATGTAACTTGTCCGCGTGCACAAACCAGGAAACTCAAGTTGAAAATATCTCGGTTATACAATCGATGGAGAATTGCAGGAATTATGAAATCAACCTGGCTGTCCGGAGCGTGCTGATCGCGCCTGCGAAACCGACCCTGTTTTTAATGTTGAGCGCGTGCACGCCTTTGACATTTCAAGCGAACCTATCCCTCTCTCTTTCTCTCCCTCCCTTGCAGATTATCAGCGATTCGCGAGCGAGAAAAATTGCTCGCCTCGTTCCAATCTCGCGCCCGAGTCCCTAAAAGTATCCGGAACGGCGAATCTTCCCTCATCTCGGCCGCTTCGTTACGCAACGACAAGATCGCAACTATTGCACCGTAATTATGTTGCTCCATGTTCACGAGTACACTTTGATACGTCTCGCACATACACATGGGACACTCATTTGTGTAGTTAACATTTCTGCACGATGCAGAATGGTCTTGAACCAAGGAGAAACGTCTCCCCATTGTTATTTCTAGCAAATAATGTTTCCATTCTGTTTAATTATGCGGGCTATTACTCTCACGGTCCCATCTTTCCTCTCATCGTAGTTGTGAGACGAAAGACGGAGATGCTCCCGTCTTTCCGGAAGAAAAAGAAAGCAGGAGAAAGAGGAGAAAAGTTGGCCGAACGTGTTATCAAGTGTGCGGCGGGCTGCCCGCGAATGCCGCGAACTTGAGCGATTTCAGCGCGATTACGTTGAGAAGGGAAGGGACTCGCGGTATTATTAATTCGCGTGCTATGTACAGCTTTAAGCGCGAGCTTTACGCGCTGCCGTCTGACGATCAACAACGCTGGCTAAAGTGCTCTCAAGCTCAAGCGAGTTTTACTCGCACCGGTATACGCGTACATGTTTCACGATTCACGCCGTTAATAGTCTTGCTCCGAAGACCAGACGGGGACAAGTCCTGCGAGTGACTTTACTCCCGCCCGCCGCGATTTAAGATCGTTGGCGGCCGTTTGAAAAAAATTTATCGATCTTCCGTCCTCCTCTTCTTTCTCTTTTTCTTTTTTTTTTGTTTTCGAAACGGCGACATCCCGTTCGTCCAACGCTCGTTCGCTTACTCGCAGTTGCAGCATTGCACCTCTATCGGCACGTCTCTGCACTGGCTCTACCTGAGTTACATGTACAGAGCACGTTGATCAAGCAGTGGATAAATATTGTCCCCTCTTTCCCCGGCTGTATCAACAAGCGGGCCGACGTGGAAATGCGGGGCAGTTGTCCGGGATTTCTTTCCGAAACTAAAATCAATAACCAGCGGGAGAGGCAACCTCATTGCCGGAGACCTAAATTCTGCTTCATACCAGGTGGCACAGCAGGAGCGGCGGGGGTTCGTGTCTGATTCGCCCACATTGGCGGTCTACGTTAACGATTGGGACCTGGCCCGACGCGAGCCAAGCTGCAATTTTCATTAAAGAAGAGAAGTCGCGACTTGCGAGCCTGGTCCCCGCCGATCTTCGAGAATCTTCTTATCTGATAAGAAGTTGACGCGTTAACCGAGAGACGAGTGAATCGCGCGGCGCGACGGAATTTGGGCGAATGCAGTTGGACTTGGTCGCGCAGGAGATTCTCTTGCATTTTGTTCGTCCAGCGGACATTTCCGCCGCGGCAGCGTCACTGCCGGCATACCTTTGAGGATCTACGCCGCCAAGTGCGAGCGTGTAATGAAGAGCGGGATTAGAGAAAGCGGCTTGGATGCGGCTTGGAGGATGGAGAGGCTGCTTTCGGTTTACGCTATTCCCTTTAAGCCCGCTTCTCCCTCCGCATTGGTGGTTGATTTGTCGGTGTGGCTAGGTGAGCGGCGGGGGTTGCCCGAGGTCGGGCGTCATGGTTTTTGTTGTAACAGGTTTTCGCCTCTCCCTCTTCGGGATTCGGTGGAGGAACGGTGGAAATAACAGCGACCACTCGGGCATTCTCCCCGGTATGCTTTCGCATCGATCATCGCTGTGCGGAAAGTTCCAAGCCGACAGGTATGCGAGTGCGCTTCTAAGAAAGAGGAACATCTTGGAAGGGCGACTATGAATCGTCGAAGAGAATATTGAGTTTTCCTCGGAGAAGAAAGAAGTCCTTGACTTGGCGATATGCTCCTAAGACACGATAAAATCGTAGAAACGTCGATTGTCAATGAGATTTACAAATGCATGCTGTACAGTTGCTTTCTTTTACTAATTGAAATCCCTGATTTCAATGTAACCGTAAGTGAATCTCCGATACACGATACACGACGTAAGATAATATAGGACGGACGTGACGCGAGATGACGCAGTCAGCGTTCAGTCGCCGGCAGCAAGATTTCGATCTGTCGGAATGAAAAAGCGAGACTCTCCGAGCCGAGAAATCGTGAGCTGGAAAGCTCGAGCGCGCAGGCAGTCGCATATAATTTCCGCGGGATTATCCCGAGATGCGAATTCTCGTTGAACGTGACTGGCTGTAGGTGAAATGTAGCCCGCGAGTCAGTCCGTCAGTCCCGCATCTCCCGCATCTTGGCGACGTCGAAGAGGGCAAAGAGATCGCGCTCTCGCTTCTCGAGACATTTTGCTTTCCTCTCCGGCGAGAGAAAGGAATCTACTTGTGTAAGCGCGGTTTGCCGATCGCGTTCCTCGCAATGATCAGCACTGCTGGAGCCAGCGATATTCCCAACGATCCTATCGGTCACCTTTCGGCCTGGCCGATCGCCTGGTTAGCGCTCGAATCTAATCGACGTAGATGTAAACTCGATGGAGATGCGGCGAGGCATAGACAGACACGTGGCTGATATTTAGCTTGCAAAGGTATGCAATGCCGACAAATAAGGAATCGCCGGGCGGCGATTTGTCCTATGGACAATCACTCGTTAAAAGAACCTCGTGATCTCCGCGTTCGACTCGTCGCCTTTCGTTCAGCGAACGTTGCCGGGCACCCTTTCTCTTAATAGACCGTTCTCCTCGTATCGATTACATCGCGCCGCGGATGGAAAGGCGTCTCGGGATCGCTGGACCAGGTCATGCGATCGCCTGGCGTCTCAGAACTCGGAAGCGAAATCGCCAAGAGATGGTCGGCGAGCGCGTTTCGTAAGAGGAGTATTTTTCCCTGAAGAAGAAGAAGAAGAAGAAGAAGAAACGCTTCCTGGCATCGTTACGCTGATCGGTTCTCTCCGCGAGATGAAAGCTCCTCGCGGCGATATCCCACGCAAAGCATTCCGCTTGGCGAACGCGCGCGCTGAGCGAGCATCCGCGGAGAACAGCCTCGGAGCTTGGAGAGCTGCGTTCTGTTCTCACGGTCGCGGCCTTTTCTCCGCGGAAACTTCGATCGCTAGACTTTGTTTATCGGTGCCGATTAATTACGAGCCGGCTATTCGCCCGCGAGATCCGGGACTTTCGCGAGCAGACGTTACGCGGCACTACTGCTCGCAGTCCCATCGTCGTTGCTAATTAAATAGAAATCAGAATAGAGATTCGATGGCAGTCCACTACGGTCTTTGATCTAATCGCGATCGCGTAATCCCCTTTACCGCGCATCCAGCCGCGTTATCCAACCCGCGGAATCGAGCGTGCAATTTTTCCCTACGATGCAAAACGTATGTCGCGTGAGGCGCGCTCTGAAATTACCTGATAACAAAATTTGCTGTTAATCACACCTATAATTTTCAATCAATTTAGATATTATCTTGAAAATTATTTGAATTCCGTTATCAAATAAATAAATATATTTATTATAATCTCGCATCAAATTTCTTAAATAAAAATTAACATTTTAACAAATTATCTAATTTAATTTCAGCCATTCTATAATAATAATTTAAAAATATATCTATCTACACGCACATATTTATACAACTTTAATCCATCAATAATCTATCAATGATCTATTAATAATGTATTAATCAGGTCTGATCTACTGGCAATCGGACAATCTCGCGCGCGTCAACCGAGCGAAAAGGTAACGCGGGCTAACGTAAGAATCATGCGGGGCCAAAATATCTCTCGCACGTTACCAATCGAGGGTGCGCTTTGTGCGTTTGTCCACACACGGGCCTGAGAACTGAATACGCAACGTGCGGCTCTCCGCCGAAGAAGCTTCGTGTGAATCATGCATCGCCGCATGCTCTCGTAGCGATAAGATTGCGATGCCCCTCCAGTCGATTCGTGCGGTCCATAAAATTGCATGGAAACGTGTATCTCTGAGCTTGTCGTCACGGATTATCAATTGCGGGGGCAGAGGAGAGTCTATCGCGACTATTGCCATGTGCCAACGTCCTGTCTGACAAAGATCTGACACGATCACTGGACACGATAACAAAAGCGGTAGATTAAGTTATTAATCATCGTTGCTTGTAGCAGATCATGACTCGTTGCGGCGTTGATACGGCTCGAAGCGTTTCGATTCGTCTTCGAAGCATCGCGATGGAAAAAATATTTGCCTGATAACGGAAGAGTGGAAGAGTCGATACAACGGAAGCCTTACGGCCTCGAGGGAGGCTTTCATGGGAGACTCGGTTACGTGTTACATTTGCGTGGAATGACTTGCACGACGGTTTCGAAAGGGACACGTTAACGTTAACACGTTAACGTTGTTTGAGCGGCCTTCGCGAAATTGGAGCGCCATCGATCAACGAAAACGCCGCAACGAAAACGCGAGACTTCCGTCATCCGGCACATGATTCATCAAAGAGGCCAAAGCAACTGTCGTGTGTTTCTTTAATTAGAAATTCCTATTCGGCATTCGTGACCGGCGAACATGTCCTTTGTATTATCTCGCGAGAGGTTTTTCCGTTTCCTCATTCGCGTTTATCAATTTTCGCGTTTTTCATCGCTTTCGTCGTTAATAACACGTCGTTATAATCTTGCGCAACGTGAAGCCGCGTATTGACACAATTGTCGTTACAATTTGCCGGCACAAAAGGGGCACAGAGCCGCTACGCAACAGAGTCGCTTTACGTTTTGCATTGGATTACGAATTATGTAAGCGCGCGCGAAATGCACGCTGAAACTTTCCTAAGAGCGCGCGAGCGGATTACTTTTGTCTTCTGGACTGACTTGTCAAAGGACTACGTGAGAACCCGGTAGAGAACCTCGCTTTTTTTCCTTCCCCTCTGCGATGTTAATTGCCATCGCTGCTGTTGTTGTTGCTTTTGCTGCTCACGAATATATAATATAGAAAGTATGGGAACAATGCCATGCCGGGAGACATCCAGCGGGCATATTAATCCGTGCGAAACCTTGACCGCGAAGATGGGAAGTCGGATTCCCATGATCTGATAGAATCCCGCGCAAACGAAAGGCTTACGAAAGAAAAATCTATAACATTATATGTACGTAGCTTGCGTGTAATAGCTATATGATCTCACATGGGATTTCTATGATTCTATACAAGAACAAGATGAGGACGACGAAGTGACCCTCTAATTAGATATAATAAATGTAATAAATACAGCAAAAAGAGTCCGTATCAGTGCACACAGCGCGCTGTCATTGGCTGAAGTCTGCCTGCAATTCCAGAAACTCGGATTCTCTAGGGGAATACTTGATTCTTAATTATTTGTAATTTACTTGTCTCCCTCCATGAACTCTTTCTTCCTGAACTTTGTCTCAACGAACTTTGTCTCTTATGTAATTAGCGAATATTCCGCAATGAAATAGGGAAAGAGAGAGAGAGGCAACAAAGTTTTCGTAATGCATCGATTGGTGACATTAGATATATAGTTCAATATTTTCGCTTGTTTATATCGTCCTTGACACATCTCTGATTCCATTTTACAATCTAATATTACAATCTACGTAACATATAAATTTCTTTATGTATATATATATAGTCTCATATATATATATATATATATATATATATATATATATATATCTATAGCTAACATAAAATTACATATAAAAATTACATTTACTCAGGAAGCTTATCTCTAGGAAGGCATTATCATAGTGAGGCTTCATTGTATCGTAAGGATTATCAAACAACTTACTTTATCAACATCCATATATAACATAATACACTGAAACATTAATTAATCGAGGAAACGTTAAATTGGCGATACAATGAAGCCGCTTTATTAAGAATGGAACGGAATGTCGATTCCGGACTAAACATTAGGCTGTGCAAACGCCACGTTTGTAGTGTCGTATCGCTCGGTATAACTCGCGTACATTTCGCAAGCATACTTCGCATAAATGCGAATACACGCGGAACACAATCGTGCAGGTCGTATAAGAAACGTGCCGATAGGAACAAACGAAGAGATAAGGAGTTCGATTATACCGCGTCACCGCGAGCTCGCAACGATTACACTTTACCTGCGTGTCCACTTTTTTGCTTCCGACATGAAAACGATATCTGACAAGGCGCTTACTCGATCGGACCTCCAGCGAGTTCGGAGTTCAAGGTTGCGCGTCTCCCTAAACGCGGTTGATCGACCCCGCGCAATGGTCCAGGCGTTTAGCGAGATTGCGAGTGCGCATCATCGCAATCTCGCTAAATTCTAATAACGAGAGGAGAATCATCGATTCTTCGTTGCGAATGGATTTTTCGCACGGCGGCGTTACGACGATGCGATCGATTCGTCCGATTACCGTCGTGTTTAATTAGAAATTAATTAAAAGCGAACAAATCGCTCGTTATCTTTGCGATGAACGCGTTATTCCGCTCGAATCGTCCGCCAGTTCGCACGTTATTTGAGGCTAATTACTCTCCCGTAATCTGACGATATCTGACGACAGTCGCACGTTCCTCTCCGATTTCGATCTCCTTCAACCGCGAAATTAGATCGCCAGCCGCGGATGTCCGCGACAGCGAAACCAGCGAAAGACGTTTGTGTGTAAACTCTGGACACGCTATACTTATCTGCATGAAATTAAAGTCACGTCGATGTGGCGTGTAACGTCGCATCTCGGCGAAACGTTTCACCACGCTCTCGATGATTATCCTTCGGCTAATCAAGAGTTCATCGCGAGATGCCGGCGCGGTAAATCACTAAACTCGATCGTTCGATTACTTCGGACGGAGGATCTCGTCCCGTAATGATGACGCGAAAGCAAATTGCGTGCTCACACGTCGCCACGGGAATGCCCGATTTGCCAAACGTGTAGTCACGGATCACCGATGCGGTTATCCGATGACCCGAATTGCAGGGCGGCGGGACAAGCCGCGACTTGGGTAGAAAAACGGCTTTACCGTTGCTTGGACATTCCTCAGGATAGCATATTCGTAAGGCGATCGGATGTGACGCGTTCGCTTGGACAATACGCGATCCTCGAGACACCGTTACTCGCTTACGAAACTCGCTCGTCCGCTGGAAACATCCGGACTGTCTCTGATCGGCCGCGAAGTGTCCGCATGACGTCACAAAGTCTATATCCACGATAGCGATAGCCTAATCTGTCGGACGACCGTTTTAGACGACTGTTCGATTTCGCGTCCGCTCTCTTCACGGCTGTTAATCGACCGCGGTTCTAACGTGTGCAAATTGGCCGAGCGGAATTTGCAATATCGCCTCACCTCTTGCGAAGTCTGGACAAACTAGAACCTTGCCTGCTTTTTCAAAGCAGAAAAGGACAGTTCATCGCACGGTCGGCCTCGCATCGAAAAATGGAAGGAATTATCATGCGCCACGCGAGCCCCTTGTTATGCGATCGTCATGTGCAGCGTGCGAACCTTAAATATCAATGTCCAGCGGAACGGTGATTTCCGTTATAAATGGCTCGTTTTTCAGTCCGCGTAAATGCTAGGATCATGAGTGCCCATCGAATGTACGTAACGGCGAACTGAAACGATCGCCGAATTGACGTGGTCTTCTATGCGCGACGACCTCGCGAAAAGAAAAGAGTGGATCTTTGCGATGCTTGAAAAGTCACTCGGGTAATCATCGTTGTTACGGTTGTATGTGCTATGCGGGTCAAATGCAGGCGCGATAAGCGCAAATTAGCGGATTCTCCGAGAGAAGAAAAAAAAGACCTCGGTGGAGCGCAGCTCGATCATTGGTAACCAAAGTAGAAATTGGATTAAGAATATTTTTAACTATATTTTTAACTGACGTTACGTCCAGTATCCAGTATCGTTCATTGTTTATCCGCTTTCCGATAAACTCTCGATGAGCCGGTAACGCGAAACGAGAATGCGCCGCGATTTCGTGTACGAAAACAAGATCGATTAGGATTTTGCTAATGAGAAAAAAAATATCTCAATCGATCGCAGGGTGGCCGAGTATGGGTACCGCATCCGGAGAGGGTGTGGGAGGGCGCCGTACTGCTGGAGAACTACAGGCAGAACCAACCGACGCTGAGGGTGCAGACGGAGGAGTCGAATCAGACGAGGTCACTGGAGGTCAAATCGGACGTGGATCTGCCGCCATTACGTAATCCCGATATCTTGATAGGGGAGAACAATCTCACCTCGCTGTCATTTCTTCACGAGCCGGCAGTCCTCTACAATCTACAGATCCGTTTCCAACGGCATTCCATCTACACTTACTGCGGCATCGTCCTGGTGGCTTTTAACCCGTACAACGAACTACCCATCTACGGCAATGACACGATATGGGCATACAGGGGTCAAGCGATGGGCGACCTGGAGCCCCACATTTTCGCAGTGGCCGAGGAAGCCTATACGAAATTGGAAAGGTGTGATAAGTATGCCGTCGAGCTCTGTCTATAGATTACATCATTAACGTACGTTTGTACGATCAATGCCAGCAAACAACAAGCGATAAGATAATAACTTTAGTCTTTTCTTTCATCCAGAGAAAGCCATGACCAGTCGATCATCGTCTCCGGCGAGTCGGGTGCCGGCAAAACGGTCTCCGCCAAATATACCATGCGCTACTTTGCGACTGTCGGCGGTTCGGCGACAGAGACGCAAGTTGAGAGGAAGGTCCTGGCCTCGTCACCCATCATGGAAGCGATCGGTAACGCGAAGACTACTAGGAACGACAACTCGTCGAGATTCGGCAAATTCATCGAGATCCAGTTCAATAAGAGCTATCACATTACTGGCGCCAGTATGCGCACGTACCTGCTGGAGAAGTCGCGGGTGGTGTTCCAGGCGAACGAGGAGCGCAATTATCACATATTCTATCAGATGTGCTCGGCGGCACGACGGCTGCCCCACTTGTATCTGTCTGATCAAGATGAGTTCCATTATCTCAACCAAGGTAATAATCCTACGATCGACGGGGTGGACGATCTCGCGTACTTCGACGAGACGATCAGCGCGCTGACGATGCTCGGCTTCACGTCCAAACAGCAAGACGACATGTTGCGTATACTGGCTTCCATACTGCATTTGGGTAACGTGGAGATAAGCAGCCGCTTGTTAAAGGATGCGAAGGACAACGAAGTGGACACCGAGTCCAGCTACATCTCGCCATCCGACCGGCATCTGTTGATCATCACCGAGCTGCTGGGCGTCAATGTGGATGCGATGCGCAAATGGCTGTGTCATCGTAAGATCGTATCGACGCGGGAGGTCTTCCTGAAACCGATGAACGCGGAGCAGGCGATCGGCGCGCGAGACGCTCTAGCGAAGCACATCTATGCCGAACTCTTTAATTGGATCGTGTCCGGCATCAATCTCTCGCTGCAAACTCCCTGCCAGGCGCAATGCTTCATCGGCGTGCTCGACATCTACGGCTTCGAGACGTTTGAGGTGAATTCGTTCGAGCAATTTTGCATCAACTATGCCAACGAGAAGCTGCAACAGCAATTCAACCAGCATGTGTTCAAGCTGGAACAGGAGGAGTACTTGAAGGAGGATATCGAGTGGACCTTCATTGATTTCTATGACAATCAGCCGTGCATCGATCTGATTGAGACCAAGCTCGGTATCCTAGATCTGTTAGACGAAGAGTGCCGGATGCCGAAAGGCTCGGACGCCTCCTGGGCGGAGAAGCTCTATGCCAAGTGCGGCAAGCTGAAGCACTTCGAACGGCCGCGATTCGGCACCAGCGCCTTCCTGATTCACCACTTTGCCGATCTCGTGCAATACGAGACGGTGGGCTTCCTAGAGAAGAATCGCGACACAGTGATCGAAGAGCAGGTGGACGTGCTGAGATCGAGCGAGAATAAACTGCTGCGACAATTGTTCAGCGATGAGGATCCGAAACTCGCGGTGCCACACGTTCGGGTGAAGGTGTCAGCGCACAAGTCCACGCCGATGGGCCAGTCGTCCACCAACAACAAGCTGAACAAGAAGACAGTCGGCTCGCAATTTCGCGATTCGCTCAACATGTTGATGGCTACGTTGAATGCCACGACGCCCCATTACGTGCGCTGCATCAAGCCGAATGATGCGAAGGAGGCGTTCGAGTACAGCCCGGTGCGGGCGGTGCAGCAACTGCGTGCTTGCGGCGTCCTTGAAACCATCAGGATCTCGGCGGCTGGTTTTCCAAGCCAGCGCACGTACGGCGACTTCTTCCAGAGGTACCGCTGCCTCTGCAGGTTCAAGGAGATACGGCGGGATGATCTGAAGGAGACCTGCCGACGCATTCTGGCCAGATACATCAACGACGAAGACAAGTTCAAGTTCGGCAAAACCAAAGTGCTGTTCAGAGCGGGCCAGGTAGCGTATCTGGAAAAACTGCGAGCTGAGAGGCAACGGGACGCCTGCGTGATGATTCAAAAGACAGTGCGCGGTCTGATCTATCGCAACAGATACAGGAAGATACGTCGATCGATCCTCGCCCTACAGAGATACGGTAGAGGTTACATTGCGCGACAGAAGGCGGAGGCCATAAGACGAGAGAGGGCTGCGGTGAAGATACAAGCACGCGTGAAGGGTTGGCTGCAGAGGCGATGGTACCTGCATGTGAAATGGACAATCCTCGGCTTGCAAGCACATGGCCGGGGTAATATGGCGCGTATCAGGTACAGGATAATGAAGGACAACGCCTCAGCGACGGTGATTCAGAGATTCGCCAGGGGATACCTGGTACGGATGGCTTGCAAGAAGAAGCTTAGGGATATCATCATCGTACAATCGTGCATCAGAAAACGCCAAGCGAAAAAGGTGTTCAGGAGGTTGAAGGCTGAAGCCAGGAGCGTGGAACACGTCAAGTCGCTCAACAAGGGACTGGAGATGAAGATCATCACGTTGCAACAGAAGATGGACGAATTAGTGAGCAGCATATTTACTATTCCGATAATATCCGTCTCACAACATTCTGTGAATCAATTGTTATCATTTTACCGTTACTTTATCATTAGTATCACTAGTATCATTCCTCTCATTATTATAGAAAATTATAGTTTTGTAAAGTAATGTATATAAAAGAAAGAATACATTCTAAAAACGTTCGTATCTATCGTTACAGGCGAAAGAGAATCAATTCCTGAAGAATGTCCAGAACGAAATGGTGGATTTGAAGTACAAATTGGATGGTTTAAAATCTGCCGACGCCGAGAATAAGAAACTGAACGGGATAATGCAGAATAAGGAGAAAGAACTGAGAAAGATGCAAGAAAACCTGCAACAAGAGAGGGATGAGAAGATGGATATATTACACGAGAAGGAGAGGACTACCCTGCAAAAGGACGATGAAAACAAGAAGCTGCGGGAAGAAAACGAGAGGTTACGAAAAGAGCTCTCGTTAGCGACCGAGAAACTGAAGAGCAATCAACGCGGCGCCGAGGAGAATCTGAAACATCGTCTCGAGCAGGAGAAAGATCTGCTTCGGCTGGAACAGGATCAGGATCGCGGAGCTTATCAGAGACTACTCAAGGACTATCACGAACTGGAGCAACACGCGGAGATCCTGGAACAGAAGCTGGCGCTACATGGCGTGCCTGGGCACTCGCGCTCGCTGAGTAACGCTTCCAGCGGCAGCGGCCAAATCGCATCTACGGAACTTCCTCAGGATGAGCAGAACATTGTGAGTCAATATGCTGAATATATCTGCGAATTGCAGTCCAACGGCGATTGCCTGAACATGAAGGAAGCCGAAAGATCAAAGATCTTGATACTTGGTCTTGTTTTAACTTCGATATGATTTCAATATAATCCCTAAAGTTGTCTAGATCTTTCATTGCTTTACATTTTTTATAATTGTATAATTGCTATCGATGCGTGTTTATTGATGCATCATTGGAGTTGTATTTAGATTTCCTTTCTGCAGGATTTCGGTTACGGTTCCGTGAGATCCACGGCTTCTTCATCGACCCCCTACTCGCGAGTGGAAACGATCGATTGGAATCAGCAACGATCGGATAGTCCACCAGATGGAGAGGTTCAATTGAATAAATCGCCTTCAGAAACGAATGGACTCGCGCACGCACCCGTGGACATCGGCCTCGTCCTGAAGCTACAACAGAAACTGAAGGACGTTGAAAAGGAAAAAGGCAGATTAATCAGAATGGTCGAGAATCTAGAACGCGACAACAACGAGGAGTCTTCTAGGACGCAAGATTCGTTTAGGGTAAATCTTTGAAATTTGACTTGAATAAAATATATTGTCCTGTATATATGTCCTGTATATATATATAGATAAAAAAGATTTATTAATGAAAGAATAGCTTCTTCCCCTAATTGTTACTTATATTTTATAAAAAATAAAAAGAGACAAGAAGATTTCAATATTTATTTCTGAATAATGCATTATACTTGATCTATATACATATATCTTTTTTCTTTGTTGAATTTCAAATTAGAAATGCTCTTTGTTTATCATTTTCCTCTGATACAAATTTGATATTATCATTTCAACAATATCAAGAAATTATCGTAAAAATGACACTCACTTCAGCGTTATTTGTTGTCTTATCGCCATTATCGCTGGATTAACGTCGCTTACAGCTCCAGGAACTAGAAATGGAGAATGCGCAACTTAAGAAGAATTTGAGTTCACTGAGGAAGACTATATCGTCGGGCAGCCCATCGTCCGTGCAAAAAAACCTTATGAGTAATTTATCATTACAACTCATTTCCTATTTCTTGTATTTCATTTATACTGATTTGAGTATATAGCTGTACATTAGTCAACTAAGTTTGTATTTTTCTTATTTACAAATAGTGAAGCATGACATTGATAAATACTCTGTATAACGATAATCTCTGCTTTCTTCTTTTCTACCTAAGCTACATTTCTGCTTTTTACCCTGCAATCTTCCAGTTCATTTCTGCATGTTGATTTAAACCCACGTCAGCAATTTACGGCATTTACATTTTGCATTTTGTGTTTTGCGCATATTGCAGCGTACGCTTCGTCTTGTTTGCTTGATTATCACATCAGTATTATCGATAATTCGCTCTGGTTTTTTCGTAGCTAAAAGCTACTTCGAGAAAGAACAGTTTCGCAAGAATTTTGACAATATCATAAGTGAATGGCTAATCAGCTAAATAAGGATTATCTTTTAAAGACCCCAATTTCCTCAACGTGCTTTCATTTATCATATTTGCCTTTGCCGCAGCTTGAACGCTTTTATTTCCTCAGATTACTAATCTTCAAGGTTAATAACATTAAGCAGCTTCATAAAAAGCAATAACAATAATACACGCGACAGATACGCACGAGAAAAATAATATCTATTTAACGTTCCAGCACAATTCGAAGCACTGCAGGAAGAATTAGAGAGGAGAAGAGAGGAATGTATTCAGCTGCATAGCGTGTTGGCCGATCATACGCACAGGATGAAGAGTTTGGGCTCCAATTATGGTCGCGATGTGGACATCATAAATGAGGACGGTGAATTGGTTCTCGCTTTTGAGGCGCAAAAGAAAATTAATAGGTAATGTGGACGGTGAACTTAACGAGGCTAGTTGACTAACAGCAATCGTGTCTAACAACAATCTTTTGTCGTTTGTGCATGCACACTTCGATTTTCAATAGACTTAAGACAAACCAAAAGGCACCGAGTAGAGAGTGAGTTGAACAGATTCACATGCGATCCGTTTAAGCGTTGTTGAACTGTTCAATCAAAAAGAGATCTTATAATTCTTTTAGAAGCGTTAAGCTATCAGCCGCTTAGATAAGAATAAGAGCCGACTTGTAATTCATATATTAGCAAAATAAGTTGTTTAGCAATACAAATAAGTACTATAAAGCATTAGGAATCGTGTCAAGCCTTCGTACATCGTACATGACGATTCATTCTTAAGCTGAAATAATCATTAAAGTCTACTCTCAGCATCGCACACACAACACACATTCACGCATGTATTATGCGTACATGTTTGATCAGATCGTGCCATATTTAGAAATATGATATGCTTTGTACGATTTCACTAAGCAATAAATTTACGATTGAACAATTCAAGAAGACTTCTGGCGACAATCTTCAAGGAATAAGCAATCTGATTTCTTTTGTTTAAAGACAACTAGAGGATGAACTGCAGGCGAAAGAAAGAAGCTGGCGATCTCAGAAGGATGAATGGCGAAGCGAGATAGACAGGCTGCAAGAGGAGATAGAACGACAACAGAAATTGCTCTCCATCAATTTAAGCAAGTCACCGCAGACCCAGACGGAGCTTTACATGCAACACGAAGTTGCCAGGCTAACGTCCGAGAATCTAGTAAATAAAACAAGGCTTTAGTATGATATGAGATGTTTCTAAATTACACAATTTTATTAAGATTCAGTCACAAAATTACGCATGTATTCGCGTGTTGAAGGATCTCCAAGAGAAATATGATAAAATGGCAGAAGAATGCAGACGCTACAAGAAACAATGCAGAATCCTGGCGAAGCGATTGAAAGATGCCGGTTGTAAGTATAGCGCATGCGTACATATTTAGATGCATATATCGAAAAAACAAAAACACTACTGAAGAATGTTGCATAGACTCAATATATAACGTCGAGTATTACAAGTTGCTTTATTCTAATGCTTTCGAAGATGAAGGGGACGAACGTTCTTACGGACTGAGAGGCGCCGGTGAGTGCGTGGTCTTAACGAGTATCATTAATCGATTGTTCACATTAATTATCAGGGATCATCACATTAATTATCCGAAAAGTTTGTGCGTCTAAGAGAGGCGAACTTTCTATGATAGATTCAAAGAGAAGAGAAAATCGTGTTAAAACAGACAACTATCGTGAGTCGAAATCTGCATGAAAGTAAATTAACAGACACGCACAGGTTTTCCGGTAATTCGATACATCATGCGGACCATAACTCACCATCGCTTGCACGTTTTGTCAAGTGCACGACATTATTTCGGGAACATTCCGGGCTCGCGCAAATCATGCGGAGTACGAGAGTTTTCATCTTTGCAGTGCCCAACACAGTGGATCACGCGAATGGATCCAACATTGTCTCCAGCACTCATGGAGATAACATGCCTGCTATCCGCAAGAAAGAAAGGGATTACGAGGGCATGTTCGAATTCAGAAAAGAGGATGTTAGCGTGGTCATACGTCACCTGATCATTGGTAAGTTTAAAACTTTCAGGATTGCAAAGCCTCAACGAAACGAAAATCTATCGCGCGATAAAGCGCAATGCTTTACTCCTCATGAATATTTTAATGATATAACAATAACTATTATCATTCCATTTAAAAATTGATGCTCTGAATCTACATATCGCTTCATAGACTTGTATACGTGATATACGTTCTTATTATCTTTGTTTATCTTCCCGTAAAAGTCAATCCTAAGTTGCTGAAGATATCTGAAAATTTTTCCTGCTTTTTCAAAGCTCTGAAAACATTTGATGCGTTTAATGATGTTAAAATACTTGATGTCTTGTTCAGAATTGAAACCACGAATAGCGGTGACGCTGTTGCCGGGTCTACCGGCTTACATTCTCTTCATGTGCATCAGGCACACCGACTGCATCAACGATGATGACAAAGTGCGGTCGTTGCTGACGGAGTACTTGAACGCTGTTAAGCGTATATTGAAGAAACGGGACGACTTCGACTCCAGAGTGTTATGGCTAAGTAATACTCTGCGATTGTTGCACAACATGAAACAGTACTCCGGTGACAAGCCATTCCAGATCGAGAATACGCCGCGGCAGAACGAGCAATGCCTGAGGAACTTTGACTTGAGCGAGTACCGCGTTGTACTGAGCAACGTGGCGGTCTGGATCTTCAACAATCTCATCACGAATCTCAAGGAGAGGATCCAGGCGCTTACCGTACCGGCCTTGTTGGAGCATGAGGCCATATCCGTTCCCACTGATAAAACCGGTCGGCCCAGGTCATCCTCCATGGGCGGCGAACCAGATTCCACGCAGCAAAAGTTGGACAAGCTTCTCGGCGAGTTATCGTTGGTACACAAGACCCTGCAGTACCACGGCGTGGATCCCGAAGTTGTCACGCAATTGTTCAAACAGTTGTTCTACTTCATGTGCGCCAGCGCTCTGAACAACTTGCTGCTCCGAAACGAGCTGTGTCGATGGACGAAGGGTATGCAGATAAGGTAAGACAGACCACGAGTCTATTTTCTCCGGGTCATGATTAAAAACGTCATGATTAATATCGCTTGCAAAAAATATTCGGCATTGATAGGAAATTGATAGGAATTTCGTACTAATCCACAAAGCCGATTTCTGCAATCAAAACTGGGTTTTATAAATTGTCCATTTCTTATCCTGTCCAATTGTATCTGTGCCTGCTAATATTTCTGATCTCGAAATCATGGAATGTGCTTTATTATCCAAGGTACAACATGAGCCATTTGGAGCAGTGGGGCAGAGACCGGCGGTTGGAAGTCGCATCAGAGGCATTACAGCCCATCATACAGGCGTCGCAATTGCTACAGGCACGCAAGACAGACGAGGATGTCATCTCCATCTGCGAGATGTGCAACAAATTGACAGCCAATCAAATAGTGAAGATCCTGAATCTATATACACCTGCCGACGATTACGAGAGCCGGGTGCCCGTCTCGTTCATCAAGAAAGTACAAGACAAGCTGAAGGAACGCGGCGAGAACAACGAACAAGTAAATATCCCTCGCGAGTCCGTCGAGGACGGATTCTCAGAGCAGATAAAAAGTCTGCTTCTCAAAAGATAGAAATTTCTCAGACAGAGGACAACCTTTCTTGGTGCACGCAATAACTGAACTTTTTACTTTCAGTTGTTAATGGATCTAAAGTACACCTATCCCGTGAGATTCTCGTTCAATCCATCGGACATACGGCTGGAGGACATCGAGGTACCAGAAGTGCTTCATTTGCCCATGCTCAAGAAGGTTTAATGCAAGCGTTCCACTCCACAAATCAGGATCCCTGCTCTACCATACCAGTTTTTAGTTTGATTGCGAGAGCGCTCTATTTGCGCGAATAGCCAGAACTCTTGCTTAATCCACTTGCCCGTATGAGAGTTAGATACCAATAATAATTCGGCTGAGTTAGATGTAGGCACATATCGAATGCGGCTCATCGATATATACGTTTTATATGTTTCTTTTTTACTCGGCTAATTCTCGTAGCTTTAGCGTACAACATCGTCGTTTCGAGTCGTATTCGCGTTCAATTTCGTTGCGTTGTTAAACGACCGAGTCCCAGCGAGTGAGAAGGAGCATATTTTTCGTTGTTGTTACTGTATAGCGTTGCACGTAGAGATGTTAAGGGAAGCGAGAGTACGGGAAGTTCCTACAAGGATTTTATAGTGTTTCATTGATCGATACTCGTGACCATGAGAGAAGAGCGATCTTGTCGTTTCTTATTCGTTTAATCGTTTACTTTTAACGGATCCTTCAGGATGCGACCTTCTGATTTACCTTCTATTTTATTTTTCTTATATTCATTCCACGCACTTCCTCGTTCAGAGAAACATGCTTATTTCATTCTCTCGATAGAAAAAGGAAAACTGAAGAGAGAAATTGCGGAAAGATCAAGCACGAATCAGTTCCTTAGATGAGAAAATGTTTATTTCGGATAAATAATAATGAACAAGTGAATGTACAATGCATGAGATGCAATGAAACAATCGCGCATGATATGAATATCCCCGATTATGAATGGCGAGTTTTATTTCGTGCACCGAGTCCTTGTAACAACTTCGCACATCGTGATAAAGTTGAAAACTTGTTGAAGATGTAATTAATATATGTAAAAAAGAAAAAAGGAAACGCGCGAGAAGATATAACATTACGTTGGGAATAGAATGTATATTTTGTAATACGAGAGAAAAAGAGAGAGAGAAAGAGAGAGAGGCTGTTATACAATCGGGTCCGAGTTCTCAGACTGACAGAAGCGTCAGAGGGGGAGGAAACGAAGGCGACCGAAAGAAACAGGGGTATATATTGTTGTTATATCCTAATTTATAAATATGTACATGCGATTGTATTTTGTGCCATTTTACAAGTAGATTGTAATGTTACTTCGTTCGGTCTGCCATTGGTTTCGCGCATTACGATCACATTCTATGGTATGTCTGAAGAGAGAAAGAGAGAAAGAGACAGAAATCTCTTTCTTTTGATATGTTATTCTAGATAGAATATATTTCCACGCATTACACACTCTGACTCGATGTGACATATTTATTTATTCCTACAGAAAAAAAAATAAAGCCATTGATGACATCTTCTCATCTTCTTTCTGGCGCTAGTAAGGTAAAAAGTTTCGGGAAACTATCCATGAAAAAAGAAAATAGAAGAGGGTAAAAGACGAGACAAAATCGTTCATGTGAATTAGATGTCAATCAAGTATTATTTTATATTGCCACAATAGTACAAAGATCGGAGGTAATATTGTATCACAATACTCATTCATCGCGTAAATTATGTATATAATAAAACTACGAATCGAAGTGAAATTGAAACAGATTACTGAGAAACAACGTTCGATTTAAATCAAGCGAAATTCAGATTATGAAAATGCCGTTACAAAAATGCGAATGCTCGAACGACGAATTACTTCAGCTGGAATCGATATCTCATATAAATAAATAAAATGTACGCAATTAGCAATGATTAAACGGGCTTGCTTTATGCTTCATTGTCATTCGGTGAACGTACATCATCGATCTTTAGGATCATCTTCACTAACTGCGTGGCTAATAGGATCTGCTGTGTTTTGCTGGTCAGGGTCTCGATAACGTTCTGCTTCTTCATATCTGCAATACACATGACTTGTGAGAATCTCCGTGCGACGTACGAGAAACGACGAAATCAGAATTCGATTACATACTCGTTGTGCCGCGATTCAAGCAATCGATACCAAGAGCAGGATTCTTCTCGGCTAATTGACGCGCTTTAACTTCTGCTATTGTGTCCACCGGCGAGAGGCCGGAATTCTCCGCGAGTGCCATGGGAACGCTCTCCAGAGCTTCAGCGAAGGCACGGAAAGCATACTGCTCTAAGGTACTGATTTTATCGGCTTGGGCGGCACAAGCCAGTGCGCAGGATATCTCGGACGCGCCTCCACCGTATAGAATCTTGTTATCTTTCACTATATTACGGACAGTACACAGAGCATCGTGTATCGACCGTTTTGCCTCTTCGATGATCTATAAGCACACACAAAGCGAGACGTGATTGCAGCTGGAAATCTTGGAATTAATATAAGAATTTTGAATTTTTAGTCGAAGATTTTTCATAGATATGAATGACGGGTGTTGCATCGCAAATTAAGTCTAATTCATTGCACGAATTGGACGGATCATAATGCGTTCGTAATGCGTTACTATAGCAAGGTGTCTGGTCAGTCATGTATATTGAAATGAATACTACTGAAATTCTCCTTGCATAGAAATTACCTATGTCTATGAAATGTCATCGTACCATTTTGTTGCCACCGCGAATGAAAATCGTTACGGCACGCGAGTTCTTGCATTCCTCGATGACCAACATTCGATCCTTTGTGGTACCGAATGTCAATTCCCTGACTACACCGGCATGGCCGAGTTTCTCCGGCGTCAACTCCTCGAAGCGTGGCACGATGCGCCCACCGGTCGCGATGGCAATCAGCTGAAAGATATTTTATCCCTTCATGAATATCTCGTGTGCAAAAGGAATAATTTTATGAAAAGAGATCGCCCTAGTTCAGATCTCATAATCTTTGAATCATTGGAGCCACCGCGATAGCAGAATCACCGACTATTCAAGTTCAGTAAGTACTTCCATTCCCTTTGAAAGTCAATTAATTAACTGACGAAGGAAGACTCAACACTCCCAAAACTGAACAGATCGATTCTCCGCTCTCGCACCTCCTCTAGCGCTTTTTTGTCATCATTAAAAAGAAAACAATTGTAAAACCAGCGATTTGATTAAAATTAAGATTACGAAAACGATGCTCACTTCGATTTCTGGTCCACCGACCCATCTAACTGCTGGCAGGTT
The DNA here is from genome assembly GCA_020341155.1 of Eciton burchellii. Classification (NCBI taxonomy): domain Eukaryota; kingdom Metazoa; phylum Arthropoda; class Insecta; order Hymenoptera; family Formicidae; genus Eciton; species Eciton burchellii. The sequence goes on from JAHMML010000015.1 coordinate 3,084,283, forward strand.
ATTTTGTAATAGCAAGTGATTGGCTTCATCGTCGAAGCCCCACTGACAAATAGCCAGTGTCGTACCAACATCCTTAACTTGTTTGACCATTTCCGTGAACTTCTCGCATTCATAATCGCGTAAAGCCCTGTAATCTTCCACGGACGTGACGTCCAACTTGTGCTTCGTTTTAGGTTTCGGCGGTTCGAATGGACAGGTCAAAATGGCCAATTTAACGTTCTCTAGCCTCTGCAATATTGCCATCGAAATCAAACAAATTGAGTAAACATTTAAGCAAAGCGAAGCAAAAATCGAAAACGCGAAAGGGTCTGAAAAGCCGCTCATACTTTTGGCATTTGAGGATGGCTGAAGTCCTTGTCGACGACGACACCGTGCACCAAGACCGTGTCTTCCAATCTACCACCGACTTTCCCTTCAATCTTGATTAATTCAAAGTTGACATCGCAATTGACTGGATCCATGACTGCCAGTACAGCTCGTACTGCAATTTCTGCCATCTGCCTATGATGCTTATTAATGCTGCAAAATAGATAAATTGCGTAGGCGAAACAAATCATGGCCAAGGCGCATTTAAAACAATATGACTGCCTCGTTACATTTTTGATCCAAGGGAGGTCATAGCAATGTCGATATAAGGCTCCAAATTTTCCGGAGTCCCTTTAAAGTCATCCGTTATTGTTTTCAGATGTTCAGTGGCGCATTTCGCGGCTAACTCAAAACCGTCGGCTATTCTAATCGGGTGAATTCCCTTATCCAATAGCTGTTCTGCCTGCTCTAGAAGAGCGCCGGCCAATACGACTACTCCAGTAGTGCCATCGCCAATCTCATCGTCCTGAGATTTTGACAATTGCACCATCAGCTTCGCGATTTCATGATCTATGTCCATATGTTGCAGAATTGTGGCACCATCGTTAGTAACGGTGACATCTCCATCAGGATTCACCATCAACTTGTCCAAGCCCTTAGGCCCTAAGGAGGTTCTAAGGATGTTGGCCACATTGCGTGCTGCCAGGATGTGCGACTATAAAACAAAAAAAAACATTTCTCGTACATTCCAAAAACATTTCTTTTACATTCGATTTAATTACTTACATCACTTTCTTCAAAACATCTTTATCACTTTAAAAACTTAATATCTTCCAGAATCGCCTGTTTTTACGAAATCAAAATTCGCAGAACAGATCGACCGATACTGACTAATCCTCTCCATAACCTTAACGGCCAAGATCGATAGACGCAAATCACACCTTATATGGTCACAAAGCATCACAATTTCCCCCGATTGTTTTTTTTTTCTTCCTTACACATGCAAAACGCGAGAGATTCATTCGGTTTTCCTCGTGCGAGTGTTACGTCTAGAGCAGGTCGACATCTTCAGAAGCGAACATAAAGAAAAATTTCTTCCGTCTAGCTTTCCCCTCAGCCTGAATCTTTTCCTTACTCATCACTCTAAACGCCGCCATTACTGGCCGCACGTGGCTGATCCCGTGAAAAAAATGCGAAATCGTCGAACGTACCGGCGACGGGGGAACGTGCGTAATCGTATTCAATTGAGAGAAAATGGATCATGCGACACGCGAAACGCGAAGACAGACACGGATTGACCTCCTCCTTTCTGATCTCACCTTGATCGCATCGTGACCGGTGAGGCGTTGCTGCTTCTCCTGGTTGCGCAGGATAATGAAAGGCCGGCCATACTCATCGAACGCCACCGTTCCGGGTATCGCCGTCATCTCGATTATTGACTCGCACGATTCAAAGCGATTTTTCGTTACGGATTACTCTTTTACGAAACGGTTGCCCACGTCGATGCGACACACGTATCGATCACTCGTCGATCCTAGGCCGCCATGATCGTCGCAGGAACGAAGGAGACGCGGACAGGAGGCAGTGGTGGGGGATACATATCGCGCATGCGCTACTCGCGTTTCAGTCGCGTACCAATCTGCCTGCAGCAAGAAGCGTCGTTGAGTCCCTCGCGCATGCCGAAGAGCAAGGAAATGTTAAAGGAACGATGATAGAACTCTATCGAGTAAACGATACTCGATGGATTTTTATTTCATAAATATTTTTAATGGAATTAATCGATAAAATTAATATAGGTTGGTTGAATAGAGAAAGTAATAATAATAATGCAAAAACGAATTCATAACTTGGTAATTTAATAATTGATCTTGTTTACTCTTGTATAATTTCAGGCAATTATCGAGAGAATCTAATTGTCATGTAACTATCTGCTTATAAATTCACTCGCGACGTGTCGAGTGCAGGAATCAGACATATGAAATTATCAGCTTCTATTTAATTAGCGAATTCTCTATTTAGTTATGTGGCATATACTCGTTACTAATTGCTATTAATATCCAGCGCTCTGATTTATTCTGCGCATTCTTGCACTTCAGGATACGTTCATGCGTGACATATGACACGAGTCTGATGACCACGTGGTCAGTGACGTAGCGATGACGAATCTTCAACGGTTGCTTCTAGATGATTCCAGATTGAGCCTCCAGCTAGCCAATCACGTAAAGCGAAGGATCTCTTACTTTTATAAACAAGAATTGATTGGTCGTCGTTATTATTATTACTATTACATAAAATGTGTTCCTTTTACAATGTTGACAGTGTACTGTACGTTTTGCACTTATAGATTAATGCACTCCGATGAGTATTAGAGAAAGGAAAAGAAAGAGAGGGAATACGTGTTACGAAAAGGCGTCCTCTCGAATGTAAATAAAGACCGAGCGAAGATTAACGTCAAGTATCTTCCGCAATGAAGATGCGAGATGATGCGATCTCATTTTAGCATGTGAGAACGTGTGCAGTAGCTATGCTTACATTTATGTTTTCAAAAATGGGCAAAAAATATGAAAAGATTTTTCTTATGTTTCGTCGATCTCGTTTCGAGATTATTTTGGAAACGTTTGTGAGAAACATTGCACGAAACGAATGATAACCTGAAAAAACGGTTTCCCTTTGATTATTAATTAGAAAGATACTTTCCTTACGTAACGATGCCGAAAAAATATGGTTAATCAAAACATCGCGTCTTCGAGAAGCTTACAGATTCTGGAAGCGACCGTTGAAGGAAACTATGTTACTTCCAGTCGCTTACCATACTAGTTTCAGAGCGCACCGATAGATGGCAGACGATGCTAGAATACTGTAATCTAACGTTTATAAAACTTGATATTTGATGTCTAAGTTAACATTAGTATCTAGTATTTAATGCTTACGACTCGCAGTAAAGTGTTCAAGTTTTTATGCATTACATAGTTTCTTTGTCGTAATGGGAGACGAAGATCCTAAGTAAATTCATTTTTATATAAATATAGAATGAAATACTACCCGAATATAATACCCGAAAATATTAACGAAATATTTGTTCGCATCTTCATCGAAAAGAAAAAATCGGTTCGTTAAAAGGTAATCGCTATCAGGGTGAATTTACCGTCCACGTTGTCGGCGCGCTTTGATGCGGAGAATATGAGCATTATAAAAACGAGGAACGCGAGGAAAATGAGAGGAGAAAGAATGGGGAACGACAAATAGATTTTGCAAACATCGAGGCGATCGAGTTATCATCGCGATAATGACGAGTTAAGTAATAATAATATGAGTACCTTTCATCCACGACGTGCAGCTGATAAAGGAAAGTCGATAATCGACAAGCCGATAAACAATGGCGCCGTTTTAAGTGCCAATGATGCGCGGATCCAGTCATGTGACTCACTTGAGAATCACGTGACAACCGCGCACGTGATCTAATTAGATCTCGCGGATCACTGATCCTCTGAGATGAGAAAGGGAGCACGGGATAACGTCGCGTAAGAGGAAATTCCGTTGCTTCGGTACTTGCTGCTCTCTTTTTTCTTTCGGATGAATCAGAAATCAGATTTTCGGACTTTCGAGCTTCTCGGGCGGATCGATACGGCAAGAATCGGAGAGATTGTAATCTCGCTATGCATCTGGAGTCTGCTGAACCGAATCGCCGAGCCCGTTGTGATCCGCTCAAGACAAAATTCCAATCCGCAACAATCCGAACATTCGGAAATTTCCTGAAACGGACGGCTGGGCGCGGGAGGATTCGAAACTTAGTTCAAACTCGTCTTTCTGACGGGCAATGCTTCTCCTTCGCTTTTGCTCTGAACTGCAGAGGGCTTCGTGAACAGCGCGACGTGTTCCACGTTTCGCATTGGCGTGCATCGGATGCAGAGGAGCGAAGCGCGGTGTCACGATTTAATGGCGCGATAATGTATCGGCGAAGTGTGTTTTTCGGGCAGCTTTGTGCATTATGTACACGATGAACCTGTCCTAGTCAACCACAATGATCGCCTGCGTTTCCGATATTTCGACTCGCGCTCGCTCACTCGCTATCTTATCTTATCGGAGAACAAATCCCTGAGACCATTCTATTCGGCACTAAACGATCATGCAACTCTGATCACCTAGAAGATCTCCTGCGTCTCCTGCGAGGGAGGCAAATTATCGATGGCTGATCTAATTAATTATCTCGACATTTCATGCGGATGATTAAGAATGGTTATTCAGCGAGAGGGATCACAATTGAATTAGCTCGCGGATTTGATTAGATCCGTGTCGAGGTGATCGTGATTATATGTGCCACGAGCGTAGCAATTAATATTTCTTTTCCGCTTTGACTTTCACGTTTCCATTAACGTAAAGTACGATGCACACTCGGTTGGATGCTCCAATAATCAGACATTGCGGGGAATCGTATAAATCATGCGACAAGTATCGTTCTGTGGAATATCTTATAATTATAATTAATTATGATCAAGATATTATCGCGCACGTATATTTAAGCGTATCCGCAACACGCATCTCGAGAGCGAGATGAGACAATGAAGGAAATATTCTGTCATATTTAATCGCGACTGACAAAATATACGAAAAATTTCCGCGATATTTTAAGCTTTGAGCATTACGTATGAAGAGAGAGAGAGAGAGAGAGAGAGAGAGAGAGAGAGAGAGAGAGAGAGAGAGAGAGAGAAGCGAGGAATGGAATGTTTCGTTTAATTATTACATATAATTATTAGCTGTCGAACTGTTATTACTTGATTTTTATATATAATAACAAAAAAAGATCAATTTCAGTTAATTTTGAAAATTCGATAAATCGATAAATTATTTATCTGATTTAAGAATTAATATTAATTCCGAGGAATTCGTTTTGATTAATATCAATATTATAGTTTTAAGTCCAACTAAGAATTACATTTCGTTCGTTAATGTTTCGTTCGTTAAACTTTCGTTATTTTGTTAGTTTGTAAAATATATTCACGAGACAAAATGTTCCTCTGTAAATTTAGACAATGCAAAGTTACATAAAATAGAGAGAGAATATTACAATAATACATTTGATATTACGTATACGCATTATTAGAAACATGAGCATTAGTCGTGAATTGTATTTTCAAATAGCGCCTTATATCTATACAGAAATGTTATTCTTACCTTGTTAATATTTTTTCTAGATAAACAATTTTTTTTATATTTACAGTTATATTGAAACATAATACAAGCCAGAAGCTGAGAACCTTCTGTGTATACAGTCCAAGCAGTTAGTGTTATTGTTTCCTTTACGCAGACAGAACGCAGATAGTATCGAGTGAATATTAATTTGGTAAAATGTGAACTTCAAAGCGTTAAACTTATGCAAACAGCATTGCAGTGGGCGTTAGTTGTTGCAGAAACTTTCAATGTGCAGCATTAAATTTAAGTCTTTTTAATAGCATCAAGAGAAATTGACTCTACGATTTTGTTTATTTATTATTATGCATTTCTTATGCGGTGCATCTTGCACAATGTAGCCTCATTTAACGGTTAAGCTTATTCAATAAGTATTCGCGATTTAGGAGACTAGATTTTGTCAAATAGATGCGTTATAGAAATATAAAATTATCACGTTTTTATTTTCATGCTGATTGTATGACGTAACGATCACCGGCAGAAGAACAAAGCGGTCTCGTAACTTTGCGCTTCATAACTTTGCAAACAATAGAATAAAACAATATTCTCTAATCACAAATTTTAATACGCACGAAGAAAATGCTTAAAATTTTCTTACGTGCCATCGGTACGGCGATAATAGGTAAGATAATACAATTAACATAAAGATAATACCGTTAAAATATCTCTCTTCTCTCTTTATACGTTGTCTGTTTGCCTCTTTATTCGTTTATTTACAAATACAAGTGTCTCAAGCAGTTTAAGTGTACAATATCTTTCGTTACCATATCATTATTTCATGCATCTTTCGTTTCAAACTAAATGAACAATCAGGACTTTATCCGCAAAAGTGTATCGTACACGTTATGTTCTACATATTACACTACAAAAATTGCCAAACATTTCATCGCAATGATAATAAGTTCTCACGATTGTCTTTCTAGCATGGATAACATATCTGATGTTACATTTAACTGTGGCAACAATATTGTCTTTCTTGAATAAAATAAGAACTGGAGAACTGACGATTAACATGCCAAAGGAATATGAAAACGTGCCCTATCATACAACACAGAGATTAGGCGATGAATTTTCCGTGAAGAGTAACGAACCTGAGAATGAGCAGGCAGATATACTGTTAACAGGATTTATTATATCCATTATAGTTTTCATAAGCTCGTGAGTCGATATATAAATAAATGAATATATGCATAGAGCATGCATGTATATGTGTATACATATATACGTGTGCATCATATATATATGTACGTGTATAAATGGATGAACACTCTCTAACACTTAAGGACACTTAAGGAATCTCTTGCAATTAATTATGCAGCTTTAATTACTTTGTTCTTTGTTTAAAGAATTAGAAAATTGCGCGATGCATGAAAGAGCAGCGTTAATAGATCTAAGGATAGTTTCGATAGCGTTCGATATGATCTCGCAACTTTTATTTTCTTTCAATGAGATTTGTACGTTTACGTTGTTATAGAGACAAATTTCATTGACGTTATCATACCGATATAATATATTTATATATTTCATGCGTGATTTCGTCTTTCCAAGGTTTATTACTCTAAGTATAATGCAAGTATATAAGATTCCAATGGAAAATAAAAAAAATCAGAGTATGAGAAGAGACAAAACAAGGCTGTAAATACGCATCATAATAAATATGGAACTTATCGGGTATGTAACTTTAATGAGAAATTTAGAGAAACACGTCAGTACGTAGGTATACATGTCTTTTAAAGATTCTCGTCGTGAAAACTTACTGCTGACACATTTTATATTCTGTTACATCATCACAGAGACAACGACTGTGGGAGTGCTTCATGTGTTTCAGATTCACGGAATAATTGAGGAACATTAACAGCAATAGCGAATAATCATATGAAATGTTTTGTTGTGTTGGATAATGAATTCAAAAACGTTAAAAAATCTTAATCAGAATATATTAATGCATAACTGGAACGTTGTAGAATTTTATTGTCAAGAAGAGAGAGGAATTCACGAAATCTTCCGTATGGATTGATAGTATCAAACAATTTTTAATCTTTCTTTCAACTTTCAAAGTGAAGCAATTTTAGATAATAAAAATTTGTTTATAACATTCAAATACGACTAACGAAAATTTCTTATCTCAAATATTTGCATTTAATGTCCCTTAGTATCTTCATCGAGATCAATATCTGCATTATAACTTTTGTAGATCGATATTTTCAAAATTTTCATGTGCAAATAATACCTTCACTATTCACTACATTTGCTATGATGCCGTAAGACTACGCTTAATCAACTCGAAAGTCGAGTTTCGCTTTATGGAAATTTGACGAAGGCAATCTGCTAATCGCATATGTAATATATGTATGAAATGAAGATACTTGTATATGAATTTAGATAGCGCAAACTGATACAACGATAAAAATACATTTTCGATATTACAATATAATATGTGATTCATATGTATTATGCGTAATATGATTTGTACACGACATGTGCATTACGCTTTGCTAGAAGCCAACCCACGATTTCTTTTCGCCGTTTCACGACATCTCTGTCTGCCAAAAATTACGATAACACAAATAACAACTATTGCTGCAACAACTGCGTTTATGGCCCATATCGCCTTACTGGTGTCAATCTCTGGTGTGCTGTTTCGTTGTTGGTCCAGAAGATCGTATGTCGATGACGGTTTCTCAAGAGTAATCTTTGTTGGTAAGCTCGAAGCGGAATCTGTCGGTTCATTTGGCGTAATATGCACGGATGATTCTAAAGGATCTTCTGTTTTCGATACACTTCTTACGCTGCTCGTTGTTTTCGGCAGAGACGTCTCGGTTGTAGATTTACCACGTGCCATCGTGGTCGGAAAGCTCATAGTGAGATTATTGATCTCGTGGAAGATACGTTTCCTTAATTCTTCAAGTATCCTACTGTCTGCCGTTTCGTCAGATTTTTCTCCAAACGCCTCCTCGTTCTCCTCGATAAAATCCTCCAATGGCGTGAAATACGAGACGAGCGCGTCCGCGGATACGTCGTCTATTCGCAGGAATTTCTTCAAATCGTCCCGCCAGCCGCGTGCCCCACCGCGCTGTATCATTCTTATCACGTCATCTTTCGCCAGTCTGCCATCGACATTACCGTATCTGACTTCGGTCGATCCCAAGATGCGCTCGTACAACTGGAAGGCTAGCATCGTGCCAAGGATTTTCGGAAGATACGGCTCGTTTCTGATAATACGACTGTCATCCAGGAAAGTTGGATTGTCGCTGCTGACGAAGGAGATACCCTCGTATTCCTGCCTGTACCTCCACCAAGACGATATCAAACTCGACGAATCGGTAATGTTCTCTCTGATCGCGTTCAGTCTCCATAAATCGGCAGCGTAATAATACGCCAATCGTGGAAGCACGCGCAGAGCAGTTATCATCAAGGATACAATCGCACATTGCTCGTTATCATCGTCGTTATTCAATAAACGAGTATGATTTAACCAAGCTGGACTCGCCGATAATATCCCAAAGAGTGTCGATATACTTTCCTCTAATATGGAGTATCTGTTGACTGTGCTGAATACGGGCGTGTTCCCTGAAGCCATTTGGTTGAACAGAATCTTTCCGACGTCTTCGTGGGCTCCTAAGAAATTACTCATGCTAGCTTCGGAGCACGTGGAAACTCTCATTTTGCCATATCGACAGAAGTTCAATAACACGGATGGACACTGTCCGTTGAACTTGCTGCTCTGCCAAAATTCCGCTTCCGGAACTCGTTTCAACAGTCTCGAGCCCAGACCGGACGCGACCTCGTACAGAGACCGTCCTGTGTAGTTCTTCGTCCGAAGATTTCTCTTGATACCATAAATTAAATTCGAGTAAGGTGAAACGTCCGACGCAATGTCGGACCAATCATGTCCGTGCAAGCTACCGAGTAGATGAACGGGAAGTGTGTCATTTATGGTAATACCATATTTCTTTGCCAAATTCTCGCTGACGAATTTCGAGATTTTCCTGTGAAGATGATTAATCCGATTCCACTCGTTGCTTATCCTGTCATATCCATCGGGATATCCCGACAGCATCTCCCAATATTTCTCAACGTTCTCGGCACCGTTCTTTGCCGCGGCTTCGGCAATGAGTGGTAAATTATTCGTGTAATTTGTTATTAATGACATTAATTGTCGAGACCAAGCGTCCCAGGCAGCTGTTTTCTCTTCGAGCTCTCCATCGTGGGAGAATAAATATTCCATATCTTCTCGCGAACGATCTTGCGATCCATTTACGTGACCGACAGTCGATCGTTGTAATTCCACGACACCGACAAAATGTACGAGCCTCTTCCAGTCCTCGTTCTTCAGCAGCGCGTCGCCAGGCTTCTCGATCACATCGTACATGTATCGGAATGGCTCGAGTTGCTCGTTCGTGTTCTGCATCCTCTCGTCGATTATCTGTTCCCTTTGTGATTTCTTGAACTCGGCATATCCGTGCTGTTGCGTCTGCCACGTCGATAATGTCTCGTTGGAGGGAGAATTGAGGAACGACCATTGAACACTGGCAGTGTTGTAACACGCGTCCTCATAATCGAGCTGTACCAACTCCAGGTGAGCTCTCGTCTCTTCTTCCACCAGTAAGGTATTCGCGCAAACAACGAGATTGAGGACAAGCCAGTTCCATTTCGCCAGCATCCCTTTAATCTGTGACGGCCGAGAGTCGTCGCACTCGATTCCTGCTCACGGCACTCTCGCTCCGAACTAGCTGGAAACGGAGAAGAGGATACGTGGCGACAAAGCGCGCCCAAGGAATGCCGACAAAGAGATCGGTCGCAGAGGTCGGGCCGATTGCCTGACGCGAAGGTTTCCCTAGAATGCTCAAACTTCGTCGAGCAATGGGTCGCGCAGGACAGGGGATCGTTGATCGACGTTCTCGCGCGCGCTTAATCGCTTAATGATGCGTAGCGCGTGCATATGTATTGCATTAAAAACGCACTAGATAAAACTAGATGTCTCTCAGTATTCATTGCTGATTATAACGATCCGTTGATCGCTAATAGCAAATATTTTTGCCATTAATTATAATATCCTTAGATATTGCTTTATATTTGGTTTTCTCACTTTACGTATCGCGTTATTTCTGAATTTTATGCGCTACGTTTAATGCGATACATTTAGAAATTGATTTGTTTCAAAATACCTATTAAGCAATTGTGCAATTAAATATTTTCATCATTATGAAGATACAAATATAATTGATGTCATGATACTTTATGGACTAAATTGGACTAACTAAATTAATTTTGATTTATGAATGTTAATTATTACAAGTTTAATCATTGCATTATATTTAATTATATAGGGCGCACGCTACATTAGCGATCCCATAAAATTAATTCTCTATTCTATAATGATATAATGATTCGCTGATTATATATGCGTATGTATAATATATTCGTAAGATATAATTCTTGATACGTCCAAATATAATATAGTGCAAAATGATGATAACAAAATAACAACGAAAAATGTATGTATTCGACATAACAATGTAATGTCTTCTTCACATATACTGTATATAATATAAATTAATAAATAATTACATAAAAAACGGGCCAGATGGTTGGTTCAATGTTGGTTACGACAGTATGTAATTATTACAATGGCAAATGGTAAACGATAACTATGATATATTAAGATACTTTACACTTGTTTTCCTTATTGCGATCTAACGTGTCGGATCTTAGCTCTGGTCAGACAAGTTATACATTTCAACGGATTCTAGATATAAATTATCGTGTTATTAATTTCAGATTGATTAACGATGCCATCATTGTTCATTCCAGATTAATTATGCGACAACGTTAACAGCAATCGATGAAATGAGAAAGAAGTAGAATAATTCCATGGTCCTAGATTTTTTAAAAGATGAAATAATATTTTCTCTTTAATAGTTACGTGCAATATACATACATTAATATACATACGTGACAAAAACCATATCGATTTTCTATGTGTATTCGGATGATGTATGTATGCAAAAATGACTTCACGCTTTTCAGGTGGTTCGTTATCCAGCGTTGTCAGCTTCACGTCAGCTTTAAGAAAAATAAAAGGAAAAATGAAAAAAGTATAGAAATTCAGATTTAATGAACGGTTCGAAAACATACATCGAGAATCCACAAATCCGGCTTAAATTTTTTATCTGCCTGACTAAGATGTATGAAATGCAAGAAAGGAGTATCTAATTTCAGCAAAGCATTAAAAAAAATTTGCTGCTAATTGTATACGTGTGTACTTCAAAAATTTTTTCATAAATGAATCTTTTACGAATCTTGGATACAGCGCAAAAATCGAGATAACGAGCACGCGTAATCGTCGAATATATCCTGAAATTTATTAATTTCATTGCAACAATATATCAGACTACATCAGTGTATCGTTCTTTCCAACCGAGGTTGCCCTCAAAATCTGTCCGCAAAGTGCTTTGCATTTCCGAGAGATCGAGCTCGAATCCCCATCATGTCGCATCCTGGTTCATCGTTCGTTTCGAGTAACACCGAGTGACAAGCCTCGTTATGAGGAAACCCACCTACGCTCTCCCACGTGTGAACCGATCCGAAAGGATATCTTTGTGCGAGGAGGCGGTGACTCGTTAGACGATCGGAAGGATCGATAGAAAGAAAAATAATCACGTGCCATTCGTCGACCCATTTCCGCTTCGTAATTTCGACAATAACACTTTGAAATTTTCTAATAAGTTCGCGCGATAAGTCTTTACGGATACTGAACTCTTGGAGATGATTGCGAGATATCGAGCGCAGTTAAAATTCTCGATCAAATCGCCAAAATGAGATCAGATGCAAAGATTTCAATTCAATAAGATTGAAAGAACTAGGGAAGAACAGATAAAATTCTTTAAAAGGATTATTAAAATGTCGCGTTTCTCATAAAATGCACCAAATGACGTTCTCATCATTTTCCTCCTTTTAATAAATAATCCCATCTCTCGTTACGGATTTCATGTTCACTGGCGTTCGCGCGATAGCGCGGAATCTAGATTAAAGGAAGAACGCATCAACGTGAGAACGGAATTAATTTCTCATACAGAGGCAGGAAGCAATTGTTAGCAATTGCAAAGAAGAATCGTCCGCTGCTTCGTACGCTGCAGACAAATTTTGACGTCCCGAAACGGTGCAGTCCCGTGCTATTCGCTACTCGTCCGCGTTACATGCAGATAAAAAATGACAAAAATATGGCCTCTTGAAACGCGGACGATCGTCGTCTCATCCGGGAGGGAGTTTAAATCAGCGCGAGTTATCGCGATAATTAAGCGTGTGCTGAAAATTGCGAAACCGCAAGGAAATCCCGCGTATCATCTCATTCTATCGCTTTCCTCGTCAGGCATTTCTCCTTGGTTTTATCGTTAGCTTCTGAAGGACCAGCGTAAAATCCAGAGGAAGGCAGTTGCGGTTATCGTTCGCAGCGGACGTTCCCGGAAGACTTCCCGCTCGCACGAGGACGTAGATCCTCCTCGATTAACTCTGCGCGTGGAAAGGACCAATCGCGGGAAAATGAGACAAACGTCATTCATTATTCATCATCCGATGCGCGAGTGTGAGTAAAATTTTACGACATCGGTTCGGTGACACCAGCCGTCCTCAGCGACATAGAACGTGGAGGAAGCGAAATATCATCGCGGACACTCCCTCAAAGAGGAACTCGAGACGGATCCTTTCTGCAAGCGAGATACTTCCCGGGAAGGGGTGAGGGAGGGAGGAGAAGGAGGACAGAACGCGATGTTCCTTTGAAACTTACTAGCAAGTAACTTTATGCACTCGCACGTTTATCCATGCGGATGCATAACACGCGAGAAATCAGCATCGGCATCAGCGTCAATCGCGAGCGAGCCTTAATCTTGGCGCGTCCGTCCAGCTTGGCGAAGCCGCCAAGAGGTATACGCGCGCGGTATGTGCCTTTCAAAGGATCTCTATTCCATACGCGATTGGCCGCGCGCTCTTTGTTCCCACGCCGCTGCACTTTAGCGCGCATAATGACACACACAGACGGGCAGCGCGGGGAAGCGTCGGTGTGCAAGGTACCGCGGGTCTGCCTACGTAATCGCAAAGAGAGTCCGTAAAGCCGGGGGTGTTAACTTCCGTCATCGGGGATGGAGCGCGCGCGCGCGTGAAGGGGTCGCTCGGCGAGGGTGGATCAGCGCGCTCCACCGGGACGGCGATCGTAAAGAAGCGCCTCGGCTGCTCGTTATGCTAATAAGAATTGCGGTGATCACTGCAGAAATGCACAGCGGCTCGTTCCGGGTCAAAGTAGGCCCTTGCATCGAACTTAACTTGACCGGTCCACGGTCAGACGCGGTGACCTTACTCCTAATCACCGCTTTGAGGTTCTTCCAAGTTATCCAAGCATCGATCCGGGTGTGATCCAGCGCGTTGCACTCCGACCTTTGACGCTCAACGGGATAAATAAAGTGATACTCGCGATACAACGTGATTCTAGTGACGATCCATCTAGAGGAATTCCGAACCGTCGCGGTTTACTAAATAGCCCGTCGCGATCACGGCTATTCACCGTGCACCTCTCTTCGGAGGCTTTGCTTTGGAGGCAGATCCTTAAGGCGCACCACGTCGCTCGTAGGAATCGATCCCTGCCTCCTAGACACCTTCCCAACCATAATGAGCTCGCGCTTTCGGAAATTAACGGTCGGAATGCCGAATAATGATCCGTCATTGCTTTGTATCCGGCCGCGGAATTTCGTCTCCGATTTCCACGGGCGCTTCCGTTAATTAGCCGCCAATCTGCCGCGTGCACTTCGCCGTTCTCTCTCTCTTTCTCTCTYTCTCTCTCTCTCTCTCTCTCTCTCTCTCTCTCTCTCTCTCTCTCTCTCTCTCTCTCTCTCTCGCTAGGTGGCTAGCAGGTGGCGCGAAGCAATATTGTCAATATCGCTTTCCGCCGGACGAGTGCCTTTTCCCTTCCTTTCCCTTCCGCTTTTTTCTTCCAAAGCCGATACGCATAATCGAGACTGGTTTATCGCGCGCATGCCGATTTTCCAGTTCCTTATCGGGATTCATCGACGGAACTACCTTGCGTGCGCGCGCGCGCGCGCGCGCGCGCGCGTGCAGAGCCTTTCATTGAAGCGGAGCTGTGAGCGCACGGAGCGTAAGCTGGGCGAGGGATAACGATGCACACGACTATTATTAGAAGCACGTTTCCCGCGACGGGGGAGTGTCTGACGAGCGCGATACGCTCGTTTCAGCGGACTATCGTGCTCCGACACCGGCCTCGTCCGCGGATTCCCGCGGACGGAACGATACTTCCGCGTCCGCCCTCGAATACAGTGCAGGACACGTGGGAGGCACGCGAAATAGAATCCGTGCGAGATTCCGTGCAACGCAATCACGGGGAACCGCTACTTTCCAACGCCTCGGGGTGTCGGGGTTTCTCGTTGCTTGTTGGTCGCGCTGTACGCACGCCCGGCCATCCACGAGGCAAACCACTCCTACCGCGGAGAGCAGTCTATACCGGCCAGACACCTTTCTATCCTTGTAAGTCCGCGAACAGGAGTTACCGGTTGGAATGCCACCGTGCTATCGCGCTTAAGCTCTGCCCACACGGTGCTCTCCACTCGGCCTGACGTCATGGATTCGGGATTCGCGCGGCTAGTTCCGTGTCCCGTCCTGCGTCTCGCGATTCCGCAGACGCGATTCACTCTTCGAGGGAGGAGAGAAGGGGTTCTTCAGAAAGAATGAATCGGCAAAGAGCTCGATCGCTATGGAGAAAAGCGACGGGAGAACGATTTCGCCTTGAATGCCTCCCATTAACCGGAAATGTCCTTCGCCACTGTGACCTCAAGTCATTGACCTCCAGCTGTGTATGTGAAAATCAAACGCGACGGCGCGGGAACTGACCCGTTTGATTAGTCAAACGCTCGATCGAGATTGTCGGCCACGAAACCGGAGACGAAAAATTCGGTGTATCGTAAGAGGGCAAGCACTGTCGTGCTGTCGTTCGCGCTGCATCCTGCATGTTAGCTTCATCAAGCGTGCTATGAGCTGTTACACCTGACGGGAGCAATCCTCATCGCGGGATGTGGGTTCAGCTTAATACGCCGGCCGCTTCGATAGGTGTTTCCCCAGCGCCACGCGACACCACGCACACGCGCACGTTCGATTGACCAACTGCGAGCGTGTCGTGAGCGGGATTGGGCGTGTGCGTGCCGTGAGCGTGCACGAGAGTGAGGTTGCTCGCCTTGCGCGACCTCGCCACGTCACGCGCGAGCCCGGCGCGCTGCGCGTGCATCGGCCGAGTCCGAAATGATTAGGGGACGAGGGGAAGTAATTAACGGATTCGTTAGCGCCGAGTCCATCGCAATGCAAGAAAGAGAGAGAGAGAGAGTGTGGAGATGGTTCTCCGAGACTTTCGGCAGTTAGAGGGTCTTCTTTGCGAGGACGAAGGGCGAGCGAGAGACCTTTTATCGCGCCGATGCTGCTAGGTACACGTAAATACGCGTTGTGTAAATTTTACAAGTAGATGATTTACACAAAGTGTAAATGAATGTTATTTGAAATTTTTCGGACGCGACTTATCCATTTTCAAATGTTCGTCACACTGTTTGCTCTGCCGAGCATTCAGCTCAGCTCTTCAGCATTCAAGTTACAGTGTTTGTATACAATCATCCAGTTTATTACATTTTAATATACTCCGTCTACATGTAAATATACATGTTCTTTCTTTCGTTCTTTCTCTCGATTCCTTTCGCTCGTTCCAGGCAAACAATTTCTTTTATATTGATAATCATTAGAATTCAAAGTTTAAGCTCAGGTCAATACGTGAACGACCTTATATATATGTAGCTAAAGGACTATTATTGTTTAGTTGTTCCGCAGACACGGAATCAAGTGGATAACAATTTGGTAAGATATCGCAGCAGAGATTTTATATTAAATTAAGTACACTCTAAATATCAGATATCTTTCCAATTATATGCAATGGTCGATCGACTGAATAGATCGAAAGCATAGCTTTATATATTAGATTAGAGATTGTCTTGAATACATTGTTTCGCGTTACACGATTCTAATATGCCTAAAACTGTCACTTTGTTCATTTCAATAGTATTAGTAACAACTGATCGAAGAACAGAGAAGGCCGAGAGGATTTGAAAGTTCTGAAAGTTCTCGATTTATATCATATACTTACTTCAATCGTTGATATTAATATAAACGAGATGGAAAAATTCACCTGCCTCTTCAATCTAATAATTTTCCTTCTTGGTAAGATTGATATTGTTAATCGCTCTTTCGACTGCTTATTTATTATATTTTTACATATACTTCGCAGTTAGTATCGAGTATGTCGATACTATATCCGTTTAATCGTTCTTCTTTTAACCCAAATCGCTTCCAAAAATTAACCAGATTGTATTGACGTAAGAAATGTTCGCTGCCAAAAATTTTCATCTTTGGCTCAGTTTATCCGACTGCTTTCCACGAATATCCAAAATTTCTCAGAATCGCGGGCAACGTTCCCCGCGTCTCTTGTGTCTCTTCTGTAAATGAGAATGGTCATGACGGAACGTTAATCCACCATTTCCACATAATCCACGTTAGTGATACACATCACGTGTTTTTTAGCAATTCACATAATCTATTCAAAAGAGTCTAAGCCTAAGAGTCAAAAGCCCATAAGATTCTACGATTTCGATGAAGCTGATAATCCTATTCAAACTCCTAAACCGATATTCGTACATGCCATACATGAGCTGGATCAAACATTAAAATATGTGTTAGTTGTGGTTATAACAATATTTATATGTGGCGCGTAAGTGTCTGTGCATCAGTAACCAAAACAAATAAAATACGTGCGCGCGGGCGCGCACGCACACATTACGTATGAATAGAACAACTTTTCATTTTTCAGTTTCTTCTTAGCGCTTGAAGAAATAATGTATGGACTTATACGATGTCGGATAAGGAGGATAGCTGAAGAAAGAGGAGAAGCGGCTCGCAGTAATCCAGCAATGGTTCATAGCGATAGTATGATATTTGAATGAAAAATTCGTAATAACATGCTAAATATACGTATGTTTGAAGAATCTTGATACGAACCAGACGTTGCTTTGACATGCGCATTATAATATAATCGCGATGAACGTAAAATCTGCGAAACTTTGTATCCCCGTTTCGACGTGTCGGCAAGTCGGTAATGCATTTGCAAGTTTAAGAGGAAGAAATTTAGGGGTATTAAAAGAAGGGAAAAAAGATAAGGCAAATGGATGTTAACGCGTGAGAAAAGTCTCAGAACTTTCTTATCGCCAAGAGAGAAATTTGAGAAATCTCAGTTTCCTTCATACAACGAAATCATTACGGACTGAGATGGATCCTGTATTCTCGATCGATTCTCTCATTAAAGCGTCAATACAAAATGAACGCAGCCAATAGAGATACTGAACTTGTTGTACCCGGAAAAATTTTCATCTCATTCAGCGAATCCGACACTTTTGGTTACGTAGCACGATATTTTCATTATTCGTTTAATTCGCTTCCGGATCACTTATCTACAACGTATACACTTGCGATCAATGATTATCTAATAATTTCTCGAATAATTTTTCAAAAAATCTCGGCTTGGATAGCAATGCTTATCATGCAACTCGGTATATTAATCAAACAATGTCACTGTAATTGATGTATATATATATATATTAAGTTATTACATATTTTTGTCGTTATTCGTCGTTATCAGGAAATCAGTAATTTTGCAGGTATAAAACTTTCAATTATATCATGATTGATGCCATTATTGCTGACCTGTTATCGTACATTTGTAACGCCGCGACATATGTTTGCACATATGCGTACACATGTGTCGATAAAATCGATTCTTAGTTTCGCGTTGAAGATCGCTCGCACGAGTCAGTTAAGTTTCGAATGTTTCTTCCGACGAGATTGGAAAGCGTAAGATAACATAATAAAACAAAAGAAAAGAGAAAAAGAGAGAGACGGACATATTACGCATTACATTATAATACGTGCATATTGTTTGTACAGGTATTAAACGTAAAGGTAATATAATTCCTGCGTTTATATATGTATAATACAATTATTACTTTATTGTGCATATATTTATGCCGGGTGCTACAATCTGCGCGTTGTCGATTATAGGAGCTTGTTTGACGCTGCTAGCAATTGCGGTGTTTCGTTTCGCACAATTTTTCATTTACTTTATTTATTTTACATTTTTCACTCGTTTTGCTTTATCGTAACGTACAGTGTGTCCTGTGTCGTCCCGCTTTACGGCAATTAAATTTGTATAATGACAGTATTAGATTCAGATTTCGGGAAGTAAGGGGAAATTATAAGCGAAACTGTATTTAAGATCCCCCCTAAATCTGGATTTAATCGTAAAGGACGAGAAACGCAATAAAGAAATTATGCTTCAATCACGCTTGGATGTATACGACTAGTTAACCCCAGCTAGAACCACCCGTCCTACCAGGAAGTCCCGCACGGCTGGAGGTATCCTCGTCTATCCCGGAAGTAATCCGGGAAAGCGGCTAGGTCGGAAAACATTCCCGAAAAATCTAGGCGATCTTACCAGGGATGCAGGACCGCTCCGGCGAGATGCTATCGCTTTCCCAGATGCTGTCGCTTTCCGAGATGACGTTCTCCGATTGGAGAATGCCAATCGGCTGACACGCTGATGTCCAATATCGATGAAGGTCCTCTTTCTCTCTGGAATTTCTTTGCATCTTGAACGCCTCGCACATAGATATGCTTCGTTTCTCACTCAGGAAACTTGCATAATCCTCCATCTGGAGTTTGTTTCGAGTTTGCTCATTCGCGAGCTTCTAGCAACGCGCTGCAAACTCGAGCGTCCAAAAAGGTCTCCAATCACGCTTCGCGTTTATTTCGCTCGTTCGTTTGTTATTCGCGAGATAATATTATTCTTTCATTACCGCGAAACGTTATTAGTGTCGAATAAAATTAATAAAATAGTCGGAGCTTATTAACGGCAGCTTTTGCACGTCGAGCTAGCTAAATCGATTGTCATTATCCGAACGTTCCGCTAATGTGAAGCGCAACGATGATCGATCGATCGTCGATCGACTTCGGAGATCGCAAAATGAATTCCGATTCGGGAATTATTATGTCCGAATTTTTGAAAACTCGATGCAACGATCAAGTCATCACGGCGAATCAGCTACTACGAACTCTCGCAGTCTGAAGAGAGGAGAAGAGAACGTTCAAGTCTCAGGAGCCTGAGCTTGTCCAAATCGCAAGATACTTTGTTAAACCTTGGACCGAGTCTAATAAATTAATTAGCCTTTCACCGCGGCTTTAATTAATAATACGGATTGCGATCGCATTATCGCCGCCTACGAGTTTGCATAGACACATATTTGTCCATTAACGTTGACTGCAAGCGAGATCGACTGCAGCCCATCGCGTGATTTTTCCGTGAAAATGGAATTTTGACGAAAAATCAAGACACCGACGTAACAGGCTAACAAACGCGCGAAGGAGGAGCTCGGTCGGAAAAATCCTGCGGGACCTGTCGGGCGCGTCCAAGCGGCCGTTTTCACTGGCGGAAAATCGTCGGCCTTCGTTTGAAGATTCGACGCGCCGGCAAGCTGTGCAGGAAGCGCCCGCGCGCTTTCGCTTTCCCTGACCTAACACAATCCCGGAAATCGAGGTGAGCAAGGTCTCCGCTGGGCGAGAAAATTCCCGGCACCGGGAGAACGAATTTCCCTCGCGACTAGGAGATCATGCCGGCGAAGGAAGCGGTGCTTCGGGAGAGCCTTGCCTGCGGGATGACCTGAGCGGAAGGGTCGTTCGTCGGGATCGCTCGTTAGTCAGGGCTAGTGGGAAATCACTGACGAAAATAGATGATCTTCACGAGAATAGAAAGAGAGTGAAGAGAAAATGCGCCAGATGCGAGACAGTTTTCCACGAAAAGGATAGAAAATTCCGTCAGATATTCACAGTCCTATTATTCAATAAAATTCCGAAAAGATTCGCTTTCAAGATATATGAATTAAATGGAGAGAATTGACTGCAGATCGTGTAAGATCGTAAGAAGATATGTGATGTCTCAAAGTCGCAAAGTTCGAGATTAGCAAAGCAAAATCCACGAAATCTGAACTCGATATCGGATGAAGAAACTATCCCGTTTCCTGAAACGTAAATCGTTAATCATATTCCTACAGTCGGAATCTACGAATCTTCGCATCTATCGATTTAAGCGATTAACGGACGATTTGAAGTTGACATTTAGAAGCAAACGTCAGAAAAGAAAAAGGATCTATTTATATCAATACTTTCATACGTTTATATGTAATACATTTCCTAAAAGCTTGACAGCAAACGATCGAAGCGAGATCTTAACCGAAACGAAAGAAAAAGAAGAGAGATCAGAGAGCAGATCAAACGATCTTAGACCGAAATCGAATAGCAAGTTCGAAACACGAAATACTTCTAGACGAATCTAGAATTAGATGGAATCCTCCTCGCTCCTGCGTTCCTGAGAACCGGACTTTCGTAGTTTCCCCAACTACATATTTTCCACGCAGGTACGCGCCCTTTCCGCATCGATCCTTGCCTCCGATCGAACCCTCGCCGGCTTTCCCACGGGAGGAAGAATCCTCGCCGCATGATCTCCTAATTTGCGATAAGCCGTGATTTTCCCTTTACGCGCCCAAGTACGTACTTGGCGAGGTTGAACTCGGCAACGTTCGGCGTCCCCGAAATTCTCGTTAAATTCGCTCCTTTTCATATCGATCGCGCGATCGATAAAATTTATGGGGAATTTCAAGGGTCCTCCAATCGAGGAACGATCGCTTCGCTCTCGCGAGAGGCTCGCGGGTGTCGACGGAGAGGTATCGTCGCACGTGCAGCGTTATCGCGAGAGTGCTCTCCGATCGGCGACAGGATGAGCCGCTTCGCGCCGCCACGTGAGTCCTCGCGGCTGCGCGCGCGCGCACGCGCGCGCTTCCTAGCTTCGCCTGGCTGGCGCGACCCCGCCGCCGACATGCCCTCCTGTTTGCGCCTAGACGTCGGCGGGTTGTCGAAAGTGCTTGCGTCACGACGCGCGCGTCGGTCTAGCCGAGGCGCGACGCGTGGCGTCGAGTCGCGTCGCCAGCCGCCGCTGGAATTAGGGAATCAGTCGAGATGCGCCGCCGGCGCGCCCGGCGTCTCCCTTTCCCGCGGGATGCGGCGCCGGGAACGCGCGTCGCGTCGCGTCGCGACGCCCCACTCCTCCCTCCCTCCCGACCGCTGCATTCGGGCGTCTCCCGCGGGATCCACCTGCACAGGTGACGCGCGGGTCCTACGGGGGTGCCGGGCCATCCCGGTAGAAAAACTGCCGATTTGCCCGAAAATCCGGGACTTCGGGATCAGGCGGCCAGGAGGGCGGTCAAGGTGCGCGTGCCCCGAGCAGCGGCGCGTTCCCGCGGGAACGCGCGCATCCGCCGCTGACCGCGGAGCGCCAGCCGGCGCCGAAAAGCGCGCCCGTTTCACAGGATAGCAAGCATCGGGGAGGTTCGCCGACCGAGCGCCATCGGATCTGCACACGCGCGAGGACCTTTCCTCGAGAGAGCCAACGTTCTTCGTCGCGTCGACGCGTAATCGATAAGGACGCCACTTCCGCGACAATCGCCGCAAGAAGGTGCGATCGCAATTGGGAAAACGCGCCCGGAAATTGCAGTCGTAAGCCGAACACCCGCCGATGCCTCGCGATCGCCGCACTGGGAGCTTTACAATGGCGTGATCTTTCGTTATCGCGATATCAATCGCGCCACTTAATCGATTACTGGAAGACGATTTCGACTGAGACTCGTCGACTCATTCGATCCGTGTCTTCTTGTCACGAGAGCTGTGAGGGAAGCTGACATTTGCGCGTGACCTTCGCAAGTATGTACAAATAATATGTGTAAGGCTGAATTGTCTCGCAAGCATTGTCCTGTCAAGGAACGAAGCGGGGGTGAGTTGAAAAAAAAAAGAAAAAGAAAAAAAAAAGAAGAGCGCGACGGAAGCAGGAATGGAAAAAAAGCGTATACCCGGCGAACATGAGGACAGAGGAATGCCGTGACGCTGGAATATTAACGGCTAATTAATAATTGAACTAATTAATAGCAATGATATCAAACGCGATGCACCCAGTTTATTTCAGTTTAATAATATCCCGCGTAAAATCATTTCGCCCCTCCGTCGGCGCGATAGTCGAGATAAAATCGAAGTAAAATCGCTGTACTTTGCACTTAAACAGCTTCGCGCGTTCAGCTATCAGTTCTGCATCTGCGCGCAATTATCCTTTAAGGAGAGCAAAGAGCGCGAGAAAAACAAAAGACAGCCCGCGTTAACGAGCGGATAGCGCGAGAGGGATGACGAGACGCAACAATTGTGTTTTAATCGTGCCTGCATATCTTATCAGGCATGATTCGTCGAGTCGTCGAATCGCCGTCCTTGGAGCCAATCAATGGAGGACACTCGCTTCGCGGGATGAACAGGAGATCCGGCTGTCATCTCACGCGATGCATCGCGATCTTCGTCCGACCGGCGGCGCCAGCAGCCTCTCTCTCTCTCTCTCTCTCTCTCTCTATCTCTCGCAGGACCACGGATTTAAGTATTTAAATTCCGCCGCGCCGGAAGCTCTCCGTGCAATGTAACGTCGATGACAAAGCCGCATGAGCTGGTGTATGATTTTCGCATCAGCGGTCGCCGGCGGTTTGCCTCCCCGTGCAGCTCCTCCCCCTCCAACCCGCGGTCCACGGATGCGCGCGCTTGTATCTGCATGTGAGTGAGCGTACGAGAATGCCGAGCCTCTCGCTGTCTCTCTCTCTCTCTCTCTCTCTCTCTCTCTCTCTCTCCATCCCGCCCTCGCCTCCCTGTAATCCCTTGCGGCCTGCCGGAGCCTGCGCTTTCCCGGGCGGCGTACCTTCCGCGTGTCTGGGCTCCTGGTAGGTTACCGCCCGTTCCTTTTCTTCCTTCCAAAGACAACCCCGAGGGAGAGTGCACGCGCGTGCACGGAGGGTTACCGAGACGGGAGTCGATTGTGTCCTTTGCCAGGAGCATCCAGGGAAATCAATAGCGACGCGTATGTCGCGATAATAGCTTGTCGCGCGCGAGAGGACGCAATGAGAGAGAGAGAGAGAGAGAGAATATGAGCAGTGCCGCGGTGCACGAGAGATAACGTGGAAGGAAGGGAAGGAAAAGAGAAACGCGGCACGTAGTTCGCCCGAGGCGGCGAACGAGCGCGACATCGAAGCGCGGAATGGCTCGTCCGTGAGGGCGAAGGGCTTAACTGGACTTTTCCGAGCGCTTAGAGCGTAATTCCGAGGCGTTAAACGTTAAAACTGATAGCAGCGACTACAGTCGCTTCGTGCAGCGGCGAGATCCCGCGCGGAGCTCGAAGCTGCATCGTTTGCCGCGTTCGAATAATTCGATACGATAAAGCGCGCGTTACGGCGCGATATCGCGATAATCGCGGACAGGGTAGCGATCGACCTCTCGATTCTCGGTTCTTTTATCAAGTCTTACGACCTTTCGGGTTCCGCGGCGCGGAAGCTTGGATCATGATCCTAGCGCGCGATGAATTATTGTCGCGCCAGGCTCGGGAGAACGCTTCGAGCGTGCGATGATCGATGCATCGAACGGTGTATCGAAATGAGTAGCGCTGGGCACGAGTTTGCCCGCGTTCGGGCGATACGATGCCATTCAAATGGAGATCTACGATGACAATGTTACGGCAGTCTCGCGCACCATCGCGATGCGAAGGGCGATGTCGCGGTGACCTCCGCGCGACAATGGCTATTCATAATCGTCGTATAATACGTTCCCCATTTTGAATCCTCGGTGTGACATCAAGCCGGGTGGATCACTGGAGATTCAACGGCGAGCCTCTTATGAAGATGCGTTCGATCTCGAGACAGGAAGGACCTGGTTAGGTCTCGATGCGCGATCTTTCAGCAACCGATGACCGGAGCGGATAACATTCGGAGAGCAACGCGGAAAGCGAGAGGCCTCGCTATCGGGAAGTTTCACGCCTCGTACCGTCATCGTTTTCTATGTAAATCTCCCACGGCATCTCCAATCACCTCATCCTCATCAATCTCCCCCTCTCCGTCCCGCCCTTCGAACCTTCGAGCCTTTCGTATCTCGCGCCATCCCCTTTCTCCCCGGCTTCTCCTCGTCATCCTCTCACCCTCCCTCCTCGACCCTCGTTCTTCGCCTTCTCGCCTTCTGCCTTCCCCCCCCCCCCCCCCCCGCCCGTCCTTCCCTCCCGCGGGCGGCTGATGCCCTTACGTGGAAGTTTCGACACTGCACAACCGACACGCCCGGATGAAGTTACGAGGGCATAACGCCGACGTGTATATAACGCGAGCGTAAAGCGCGCAGTCTGACGCATAGCACGTAAGTCGTAAAAGCTAGTTGAAGTCGCTGCAACATCGTCCAATACGGATAAACCGGTAGCTTGCCGCGTGTGCGTGTGTGCACACCCATCGGTGCAAGCCCGCACGGACTCCCTGACTCCCCATCGTATCGCGTATCGCGCGATATTTCGCCTTTACGCCCGAGAACGTTGTGAGCGAGAAGTTAAAGGGCACGCGAGGCGCCCTTCCACCTCGACGGAAGGCCCGCGCGATGAGCTCGCGCTTCCGTTGTGCGCGTAAAGGCGACTTTCCCGCGACTCGCAGCCGCGGCGATTATTCGCGTTATTCGGAGGACGCTTCTCCGCGCGCCCATCTCGATCGCAACGATCAGCTGTCGGGATAATCGTACGCTTTGTAGGCCCTCGCCAGGGCCGCGCAACGCCCGGAAATCCAGATTCATCGTCATCGCGTAATCCTCAACGTGTTCACCTGATCGCAGAGAGACCCAAGTGCGCCTCGCCATAAATCGCGAGCGGATCGCGTCGCAATCTCGCTCGCTGAAACGCGCAGACACGACGAGCTCGCTTACCTTCCCCCCTACCCCCTACCCCGAATTCCTTCATTCTACATTCTGGGGGGGTTCGAAACGCCTCTCCATCGGCGGGGTTTAATCCTGAAGAACGCTCGGGAACACCACGTGTCCCTTTTATGGGGCGCGTATACTCGTCGTAAAGGCGCCAGGTATGCGGACGATCAAGACTCCGAGGGTAGGGTGGCGGAGAGGGAGGTGGTGGGGGGGAGGGGGGGGGAGGAGGTATATGCCCGTTACACGACTGCCACTTTGCGCGGCGTAGATCAATACCGAAACTATGAGCGGCGCGGAACGACTTTAAGGAGCAGCAAGCCAACCCGCCCGCGTTGCGTTCACGTACCCGCGCGCGGGCGGGCGGGCGGAGGGGGGAGGGGAGGATGGGAGGGCATGGGGGAGGGTGGGGGGGGCGCGCGGCGACGATGCGCGCGCGGAGGGTTATGATGCTGCATTGTGCCACTTTACGACTTCCGGCTCAAACCGCCCGGCTCGCTCGCAACCCTTCCCGATTTCCCCCTTCCGACGCTGCGTCCGGTGGAATTACTCCATTTTCTGGAGCCCACCCTCGCGATGTGTACGCGAGCTGTCGCGTATTTCTCTCCGCGTATGCCAACGTCGCGAATTTCTCTTTTTTTTCTAAACCCGCGCTGACTCGCGGATAGAAGTCCCGTCTCGTTGCGAGATGCTGTTCCGCGCGAAGGTGAGTCGTTTCCGGGCCGCGGGAACCCGCGGGAACCCGCGGCTGCACTGCAGAGGAAATCAAGTATTGCTGGACAAGTATTGCTTTATCTATCGGGGCTCGAGGGCAAGAGGGCGAGAGATGATTGTTGCGTTTTACGAAACTGACGGTCTCACTTGCGTAAATTACATTCGCATTTCGAGGTTTATGGCGATGGCACCGCCGGAGTGCCATATAAATCATCAGCTAATTAAGAATTCGAAAACGTGACAGCTTCGGTGTTTCGAGTTGCCTTCGCCTTCTCGGCGCGCTCTTGTTTGCTCTTGCAACCATCCAGATGAATCTCAATTGATGAATTTGCGATTTGCCTATCGCGCATCAGTCTGATCATCCGCTGTGTGTGTGTGTCTCTCTCTCTCTCTCTCTCTCTCTCTCTCTCTCTCTCTCTCTCTCTCTCTCTCTCTCTCTCTCTCTCTCCGTCTCGAGTGTCGACGCCGCAGAGCGCATTAGAGACGGTTCCCCGCGATTAACAAACCATGCGGCGGAGAGTGCCGGCCTGAGTAATCGTAATCGCGGCTGCAGCCGTGAAGTTATTAATTAATAAAGCGCGGACTGACCGCGGCGGAACTAGTTCGCACCTCTCCAAGTGCGTTGTGCGGAGAATACGGCCTGAAAAGCGAGTGCCGCTGGCGATATCATTAAAGAGATCGGCCGCGTCAATTAAACCGGCCGGGCCGCTGGTAACGCCGGCAATTACGAGAGCGCCTTTCAGCAACGAGCCGGTTGCTTGTTTCGTCATCCGAGCGCCGGAAATAGAGCGAGAACCCGAGAACGAACGGTCTAAGCTTCGCGGAATCCGGCAAGGGAGGAGCGTGCGCGGGGAGGGGGAGGAAGCAGCGATCGCTGATTAACGGGCTGAACTTCGCGAGGGTGGGAGGAGAGGAAGAAGCCCGACTCCTCGCGCGGGGGACGCTCGCCCCGATCCGAGATCAAGTCCAGGAATAGCGGACGGCTTCCCGTACGGGGCGTTGTGGTAGGAACGAGGTCACAGGTAGCGTTCGCGGAACGGGATCAAAGCGACCGGCTGGCCGCCGGAGTTCCCGGAGGAACGTTTCCAGGACTCGCACGGATTTGGGAAGGCTGCGTTTGTCTGAACGACCGCCTGGAAAGTCGCAAGCGGTCGTAACGAGCGAAGAAGAAATCAGCCTCACCGCGAGATGAAAGGGAAGCGGAAATATCGGACAATGCGGGAAGAATGTTCTTTCGTTCCGGTATTGTTCAACGTCAACCGTTTCCTTCGCCGCATGTGACTCGGACAGAGAAAGCCCGCGCATGGAGAGGCGAGAGGAAGAGACGTTGTCTCCCTTTGATTGTTGGATGCCGCGAGTCGAGCTCTGCTGCGCTCTGGAAGCTCGCGATCCGCGAGAGGTCAAAGTGGGTCACAATCGCGACCTCGCGATGCATAGCCTTCCTCCGCGGCGCTTCCTCCTCTCGATTACAGATATACATCCCCGCGCGCTGCAAAAATACACACACGTCACCTCGCGCTCGCTCCGAAAGCGGATTAACGTTGGCTAACTCTTTATTCATGAGATCCAATTATCGTCGGACCAGTCGCCGTACACCGCCGTGTCCCGCAAGCTCGCTATCTGCTCCTGGCAGATAGTCGATATTCGGCATTGCATAATTGACCGGCGCGAGCTTTATCCGTTCGGAGCTCCGCATCGTTCTCTCGTACCTTCCCCGCCGCTAATCGCGGAACGCGAGGATGTCGGCCGCGAGAACGTAACCCGATTTTACCCCGATTTACCCTCGGCGCGCCGAGACGATCGAACCGATCCATCGCGTTATCCATTCATCGCGGTTGCGCTGCTCCATCCCGGACGGATATCGAATTACCGGCGTGTCGCTCCCGAAACGATCCCGAGATGCGGCAATTCCTTACGTACACCTGGCACGCCATGTATTTAACGATCCGCATCCGGATCCGGATCCGCAGCTACGCCGTCAAACGCAGTCATCTCACTCCCGCCGCGAGAAATGATCGGCGCGAGAGTCGATCGATTGAATCAGATCGCTTCATCATGGCTCATGGAATGCATCTGGATCATAAAACACCCTGACACGCCGGTACGCCTGATAATCGCGCTGCGTCAAACATTTCCTTCGAATTTAATCCGCGGGCCTCCAACGCGCCGCTTCTAGTTTCGCTTCCGAGATCACTAACACTCTCGGTCCATGGAATCTCTGAAACGTCGCGAGACTCTCGCGAAACGACAGGCCGACTCTCCTTCTCCTCCACCTGATCGCGGATATAATCCAGTCCCTTCTTCATCCCCTTAATGACGCCGAACAAACGGCATCGGGTATAAGCGCGAGGGTGGCTCTCGCTACCCGCTATGGCGCTGCTTTTAGCGGACTTATGAAAGGGGAAGAAGGGCGAACGAGCTTCGCCGGCTTCAAAGACGGCGGAGATGATCAGTTTACCATGAGCAGAGAAGAGGAGCGGAAGAAGAGGGCAGGGAAAGAGAGAAGTGGACCGCCGTGGATCATGGAAGCCGCGTCCTTTGAGGGATTCTCCCGATGGTTCCCGCGCGAATTTCTCCGTCGTTACGTCGTGGAATTATTAAATGTCGCCGTATATATCCGGATCGATGCACGGGATGCACGTTCAGTCGGTTCTGGCGCCGCTCCTCCGCGTATATCCGCGTTATCCGCAGCATTCTTTTCAGCTTAACGTCGCCACGTCGATCAGCGAAGTATTCGATTACGCGTTATCGGGAATGTATCGGGCTAGGATCCGGTAGATTCTTCTTGGATGCTGGATCTCCTCCATGAAATGCGACAAAGAATGAGGAAAGCTCGCCGGATGATTTTCTTTCGAGTCACGAGTCTCCGAGTCAGGATCCTCATCGAGAATTTAGAGCATCGACGTGCATCGGAGCGCCGAATTAAATCTTTGCGAGAAAGGGAGCTCTCTCCTTCTCCCTCTCTCGCTCGCTCATTTTTAAACCTAATGTACCGCCTAATTCACTCGCCTCCCCCTTGAGGCAGCCTCAGTGCAGCCTCGTCGTGCACGCGTGTTTGCGTGCGTGATCCAGAGATTAGCGCGCCAATACGATAAACAGAAACAGCCGCAACTTGGATCAAGAAGACTGCAAAGTTGCTGCACACGATGAATCGTGTGTCGCTCGAGAGTGTTCTCGCCCGAACGATACGTTCAGCGGACATAAACCGCGAGAAAAATGAGACATTGCTCTCAGTATGCCGGCCTGTGCGTTCTACGCGCACGGCACTCGCAATCTCCCTCGTAAAAGAAACTGCATAAAGGACCAAACGGTAATCGGTGCGTCGCCGGGAACGAGAAAGCGAGAATTTTACGACGTCCGCTTTCGAGGCGTGATCGGCGTCAGCCGACTTCTGCGGCGAAACTTTCCTCCCGTATGGACAAGGGGCCCCGTTTAATTTCAGGCGATCCCATAAAGGTTATACGCTGGGTCGCCCTGTACGTCCTGAAGGAAATACGCCCTCGTAAAGTAGAGAAGGTAAGGCAGGCGGGAGGAAAAAGAAAAGGCCAGAAGGGAGAAGAAAGGGTGAAGAAGAGGGACCGGCGCGGAAACGCGCACCGACACCGTCACAGCGCGACGTGCGGGCGAAACAATGGCGGAGCGGGGAGCCGGTGCGGTTCTCCGAGGAGATGAACGATGAACAGGAAGACAAGGTCGACGAGGGTAGAAGAATACCGTGGCGGCAGAGGAGCGATCGAGAGAGACAAAACGAGAGAGAGATAGAGAGAGAGAGAGAGAGAGAATGGGAGAGGGGCGAACAATGTCAGCGTATCACGGGGCGTATCTCGCTCGCTCGTGTGTGGCGCGAGAGGGATGAAAGACGTGGACGTCTAGGTGTAAGGTTTCCGGATGCGAGGGTCGGACGAGCGAGACGACAGGAAACGGAAGAGCGACGGCATTACGCTAGAATCGGGACGGAGCGTGCTCCGAGGTGACAGGTCATCGCCGAGGAACGGCGTTCCTAATGACGCGGAGAGGCGGATGGATGCTGCGATGCACCGTCCGAGGCAGATCTGGATCCGGGGTACACTTTTCACGGTAATTCTTTTCTCCAATTACTTGGAGAACGGTTTACGCCAGGCGATATCGGAAAGTTCCCAATCGGTTTTTTTTTACAAAGAGGAAGACATCCTTTTAGCGCGTGTGATATCCTCTTCGACACGAGTGCAAGCCGCTTCGCTGAAATCATCCACCGCGAGCGGATGCAAATGATAATCCAACATCGTTGGATGTTTGCCCTCGTCGAGGGAGCTGCACGACGTTCGACGAGAGTCGACTAGGCTGCATCCGGAAGGATTGGCGAGAGCAGAAGAGCTTCCTGAAGAGACGGAGAAAGAGCCGGAGCCGGAGCAGCTGGTCGTCGAGGACGCGTCGCGCGGGAGATTCGCGGAAATTCGCCACGATCCTCGAGCGAGGAGAGGCCCTCGAAAGGTCAAAGGTTCGGTCTCTTTGCGTGCGCTCTGCGTGACGTCTTCGAGGGTCGACGAGGACGACGACGGTGTCTCTTGTCGCCTGGCAACGCCTGGCTCGCCGGAGAGAAAGAAGAGAGTCAATCCAGCCTCTCTCTTTTTCTCTCTCTCTCTCTCTTTCTTCCTCCGCGTCCGGCCGCCACTCTGCCTCCTTCCGATCCCCCTTTCGTCCTATCCAACCCTATGGACAGCTTCATCCCCCTCACGCCACTCGAGTCATCGCCAAGTGGCGGGCGCCACCTTAATTGGACCGTGGCAATCGTCGGAGTCGGGCGCCCCTTCCTTCTCCCCCCTGCAAAGGAGGATCCGGGGAGGGCAGGAGTCCGAAAAAGCGTCCTCTTTGAGGGTACTCTTTCTCCTCTCTCTCTCTCGAGAGAGAGAGAGACAGAAGGGCTGCATCTTTTAAAAGTAACCGGGGACGAGGCCGAGCAAGCCGGCGGGTTTCGCTCGCTCGCGTCTTCAACCCTTTGAGCACCATCCTCGTTATCTGGATTTATACAAGTCGTAGTAAAAATTGCGAGGCGCGATAAAGACCTTTCTTTCTCTTTCTCGCTCTCGCCGTCGACGGCGAGATTTTCAATCGTTCAAGCGAGGGCGACGAGCTATTGAAGGAAGCATCGGCTCGCGTTTCCGCCTGTTTTCGCGCGTGTTGCTCGACGCGGCTGGGAATTTAACTGCACGAAAAGGCAATCGTTATTCCTTACGCGATCTTGAGCGACGCGTCAAGCCGGCGCGTGTAACGTATGCAAGTAGGGAAACGCGCGTGGAGACTTTTATGCCTCGCGCCCGTATATCAAAACGGGCGTTTTATGAGCTTTGTCAATGCCATAAAAAGATAGCTCGATCTGTTTTCGTAGTAAACCCGTTGTCGTAAAATCTCAGATAAGCGAGCGCCCATAATTCCACGCTGTAATCCGACCGCGACCCCCGCGAGGGGGGGCTCCCGGGTGCGCACAAAGGGCCGCGTCGTGTCTGCGTCGTGATTTACACCGATTTCGGTCGAGCGAGTGACTTGACGCGCTCCCCCTCTCTTTCTCTCTCCCTCTGCCGCGGAACACGGAGGAAACACCGCGCGATTAAATTCTCGTTGCGTAACAATCGCGCGCACGCAATACGTGCGCGCGCGCAGTTAATGCGCCGATAGACAATCTACATTTCATTCGGGCCGTGACACTTTTATGAGCGGCCGCCACGAATTGCGGCCGCGGAGCGCAATTGGGAAACGCGGCGTCCGGTTTTCATGCTTTTCCGCTTTATCTCCGGGGGTAATTACGAGTCGGACGGACTAATTATACGCGTCCGCCCGCTAATTCCGCGTGATTTATGCGACCCGCTGCTTAAAATTTATATTGCACGCGGGCGGATGATTGAAAAATTTCGAGAACCGAGGAACGAGCCATCAACGATCGGCGATGATCCGAGCGCTCGAGGAGCCTGATCGTTCGCGCTCAGGACACGATGTCTATATATATATATATATATATATATATATATATATATACACTTTTTCCTCTTAGTTCCAGCATTAGGAAGTGGTCGATACCGCAGTTTCTACCGTTATCCTCTCACCTCGCGATCTCGAGAGAGGCCTCCTGAATGAGCTAAGATCAGAGGATCGCTCGCCGATCGTCCCCGCGCGCATCGTTCGATCGAGCGATCGCGTTGCCGCCCGCCTCTTTCCTCTCGCGATCCTCCCCGGATCGCGGCTGTGCGCGCGCGCGCGCGCGCGTAACGGTCTGGGAAGCATTTTGCTCAGAATCCGCGTTACTACTCGATCTAACCGATCGACGCCGCTCCACTCGATAGCAGCTCGAGACAATGGCGGCGCGGCGTGAAAGCTGGCCGTGCACGCGCGGTATTCCCTGGATTCAATAAAACGGCGGCCAGCCAGCCAGCATAGCGCAGCCTCGTAAACGGGTAATCTGCTATTCAGGTCATAACCTAGCGCACGCCGGGCTAGGACGAGGTCGTTTTCCCGGCAGCCATTCCGGATTCCCTTCTATCCGGGGATTCCGTGAGATACGGCGACGCCAAAGGGCCGCGACGAGACGCTAACGGAAGAAGGTGGCCGGATACCTCCCCCCCTTTCTCTCTCTCTCTCTCTCTCTCTCTCTCTCTCTCTGGATTCCCGCGTTTACGCGCGGCGACAGCCAATCCGGCGAGCGCAGTGCTTTAA
This sequence comes from Eciton burchellii, assembly GCA_020341155.1. Taxonomy (NCBI): domain Eukaryota; kingdom Metazoa; phylum Arthropoda; class Insecta; order Hymenoptera; family Formicidae; genus Eciton; species Eciton burchellii. The sequence continues at coordinate 3,117,112 of JAHMML010000015.1, forward strand.
TATCGCATCGGGCGATTCCCAAAGTCCGATTATCGGAAATCTATTACGATTTCGGGCGGAATTTATGGGATCGCGGGCGGATGCGCCCGCGAAATTTCGCGCAAAGAGCCTCCCTTATTGGGATCTGTAATCTATCGCGTGATCGACGAGGGTCACCGATCTGCGAATCGCGAATCGGCCGATCCGCGGTTAATCGCTCTCGAGAAGGAGGGCGGCCTTCTCGATGCCCGCGGCTTCGAGCAATCTGCACAATCGGGAAGGGGGGAGCATCTCGTGGTTTCGATTTCTCGTGGAAGCGCGCTCCGTATTGTCGCCGCGGTGAATTAAAGCGACGCTCGTTTAATCGCTCAATAACGAGTGCATCCACGAGTCGCGAGTCTTTTAAGGCCGCGAGCTGCGGCGCATGCCGCATGCCGCGCGCAAATGACGGACTTTCCAGCGATGAATTTACGTTTGCCGGATGCGATGCGATTTTTTGCGCTTTCACTTTTCGTCATGCCCTCGTCGCCGATAGACGAGAAGAAGCGGCCAGGTGTATCGCTCTTCCCTCCCTCCGGCGTGCTGGACGGAGAGTGTACACGCGTGCTCCGGCCGCGGAGACGCGGGGAGAGAAGAGGCGAATTCCTGTGTATCGTTGCCACGGTGAGTATTTATGGGAAACCGATCGAGGCTTGCAAAGACCCTCGCAATCTGCTTAGAACCTCGGAATTCAAATATTCGCGACTTTATACGTCCAACAGGCCAGTCGCGAGGAATCGGTATCGGAATACGATCGCTGATCACTCCGATGGCGTAATCAATCGAGTTAGGATCGGCAGGATCCGTCCTCCATTTTCTGCGGAATATCCGCAACGCCACGCCGTGCGATTATCGATCGACTGGCGGGATCCTCGATCGCCGATCGCAGGTAGCGCGGGTGTCACGCGACTCGCGCGCCGTAAATGTGCAGTCGCGAACCGCGGCCGGTGCATATACGCATGCTGCATAACAGGTTTCCACCTATGCGTAACGCCTCGTTCGCGCACGCATCTGTCGCTCGCGCGCACGCAGCGCGCGGCATATACGGGCTCGCAACGAGCGAGCGAGCGAGCGAGCGGAGGAGCGAATGAACGAGCGTAGGCCGGCTTCGGAGTTGCTAGGCGACCAATCTCCGCGATCTCTTTCCTCGCGTCCACGCATCCAGACCTGTGCTAAGACGCGCCCGCACCCGACCGGAAGCAGATCGCTCCTGCATGCGATTCTGCGCGCGCGAAATCGGCGTCTCGCGAGACGCGAGCGAATTCGGATTCTGTATCGCGGATGCTGCTCGGCTGTCATCTCGCGCGGTTAATTCGGGCTACGCGAGGCTGCGTTTCGCTCGGCAAGCTGTGATCTGCATCGTGATCGACGACGCGACTGATCGAGAAATTGAATGCATTTGCTATTGACTGATTACCAGTTTGTTATTTACTACTACTACTACTACTACTACTAGTAGTAGTAGAAATCGATAGCTTCGCCGGTAACAACCGATATTTGATTTGAGGCTCGAGACGAAGCGTCGGAATCACGTGGCATACATAATTTATATCGATCTCGCAGATCTCGAGAGGTGATAATCGAGTCGGAATTTCCGAGGGATATTTCGCGCGGATGCTTTCCAATCGCCTCAAATTCGATCCAACGTTCAAATTCAACGTTCGGCGAACCGCGCGGTATCTTAGCTATTTATAATTCTCGTCGCTAGTACATTAGCAAGCGGTGTGTCAGTGCAGAGAGCTGAGGCAGGAGCGGAGATAAATTAATGAGACCATTACGAAGCGTTACAGCGCACATTACGATGACACGTGAAATGCAGCCACGTGACGCTTTAAATAGCGGTTAAATCAGTTCGATATTTTTTAACCTGTCGTAACATCGAGCAACATGCGCGACCAGCGCTCGGAAAACAGACAGCAGAAAAAGGAAAAACCTCCCCGCGTTTATGCGCGGTGTATTTCGACGCCCGACGATCCGCTCGCGGTATATTCGCGGGATATCGACGCTGATTAACCGGAGCGGAAAGCGTTTATGCAATTTTTAACTCCAGATATTCTTCCTCCTGTCGAGCGAGAGACCATTATCGACATTCGTGGCGATTCGTGCGCCGCACCGCTACCTCCGACCTTTAAACATTTCTCTCGTCTTTCCTTCTTCCTTTTTCTTTTTTTCTCCCCCCCCCCCTCCCCCTGATACAGCTTTCGGCATTCAGGAGTATCTGAATATCCGCAGCGGCGGCGTGTCTAGCTACGACCCTGCGGCTGTCCTTTAAACAGGCCATTTCAACCCCCTCGGAGCCCTTCTTTTCTCTCGCGCGACCTATCCTCTCCCCTTTCTCCCCTACATCTCCGGCCAATCCACGTTCCTGCACCGCGCACGTAAACCCCGCAACGGATCAATGCACCCCGTGCAGCTTCCGCTCGCGCGCGCGCGCGCGAATCCTCCGACCGGATCGCGCTGCACGGAATAATAATTAATCCAGAATTACCGATGTTTCCCGCCGCTTCCAGCTTCCAGCGAGGGATAATTAGCCGCGTGACTGGCATCGATCTTCCGTACAATCGGCAGGCTCGGCCACCGGAAATTCGCAGCAGTCGGAGCGCTGTGCCCCTCTCCCCGATCGTGCACCCAAACTCGTTACTCGCGGGTGGACCGTTTCGATTAACGTAGACGCGCGAGTCTCAAAACCATCCGATCCTTTACGTGTCTCCCGTTACTTCCGTGACCGATTCGCCGACCGAAGAGCGGCACGTCAGATCGCCGCAGATTTTCCATATATGTTGCAAGACGAACAGGACGAACAGGAGGAACACAGGACCGGGCGAAACACGGCGTACACGCTGCATGAAATCACTCGGGGATGCAGACAGGTCGTATTACGCGCGAATATTTCGAAGCCCTCCGTGAACCGTGGCGGATGCGCCGCGCACCTCCGCGCTCCCACAGCTCGTATCCATTACAAAACGGATGCCATCGGAACGCTAGGGCGGGGGGGGGGGGGGCGAAGGACGACGACGGCGGGGACTTGTTGCGGCGATGAAGAATTCGGCGACCGGACACGATTAGCCGCGCGGCGCGGATAAACAATTTCGCGCGGGAGCGGGGAGGGGGAAAGAGGCGAAGGGAAAGAAAAGGAAGACCCAGAAAGTAAGACGAAGAATCGAAACGGCGGGCGGGAAAAGCGGGCGATATAAACGTTCCTTTTCTTTCTCTTTTCTCTTTTCAAACTTCCAACGATGCCGCGCCTGGCATCGATAACGAGCCGGGCCGTTCCGCCCGGTATCACCTCTAACCCCGGGACCCTCTCACCGGCCTCCCCCCGCCTTCCCCTATCCCCCCCCTGTCGCCGTCGCCGTCGATCGTCGGGAAAAATCGGGGATCGTCGCGTCCTACGCTCTTGGATCTCGCGCGGATCTCCTGCCTCCGCCGCGACGCGACGATCGGTCGTGTCTCCCTCCCYCCCYCCCCCCCGCCGCCGCCGCCACGCCCCGCCCCTACCCACGCCCGCCCTTCCCCCTCCCAGCCCCGCTCGGGGCCCGGGTGAATAACCATCTCGTACCCTCGGCAAGGCCGGTTATCGTCATTAACCGGAATCTTTCCAGGCGGAGTCGCGAGCGAGCGCCGCGCGGCGCGGCGAAATTTCAGGCCGGGCGCCCCGGCTTCGTAAACTTTCTAGGAAGCTTGGATCCGGCAATTACGGCACAGGCGAGACTTTAACGGCAGGTAAACAAGTCGTCGCCCCCCCTCCCCTCCCCCCCCTCCCGTCCTCCTCCTCCTCCTCTCTTTCATCGGCGGCCTTCAGCCCAGGTCCGCGAGTTCGCCTGTTGTTGTTCATGATTATTATCATGATTATTATCATGGGACACGCGAGAGCCATCGGCGCACTGCCATCAATCAAGCCGCGGAATAATACGCGGACACGTGTGAATCCCAAGAATAGAAGAACGACAACGCGCAAAAGACGATTAATAATCGGTCGACATCACGTCGATATCAGCGATTACCAGGATTCGCTAATGATTCGTGTGGCGACGTCGAGAAAGAAGAAATCTCGCTTGGCGGGCGCTTCTTGTTGCGAATAAAAAGTTATTTAAAAACGAAGCAAAGCGGCGCCGCGCGAGGCGGCGAGGTCGTAAGAAAAATTGTCTTGTTGCGAGACGTTACCGATGCTTCTCGACAATCATCTTTCGCTAATTATGGACAAAGTTAATCGCGCACAACGCATGCTAAACGTGTGATTGACTGTGATACTGATTCGTCGCATTAGCATTTCAGAAGAAACACGATCGTGCGATACGGACGAGCGCGCGTTCGACGGACCTTCCGGCCTGGAAGCTCATCGGGATCATCGGCATTACGAATTCGCAACGGTATCGAACCGACGTGCCCGCAATTCCAATCTATACGCGCCGGAAATTCACGGGGGAGGCGTGGCACAGCGCCGGGAAATCGCCATGACGCTCGCGCCGCCGGCTCGGAAGCGGCAGAGTTCGGAACGAGCGAGGAGGGCCCGGGCCCAATAAGTGGCCCAATCTACCGCTCGTGGAACAGTCCCGGCGCGGGGAGGTGGCGGGTCGGGGCCGAGGGGCGACAGGAGGGCGCCGGGAAGAGGGCAGGTTGCTGCCGCTTGGATCGGCGACGGGCAGGTGCAGCTACCTCGCGCAGGCAGGCCCAGACAAAGGACCCCGGAATCCGGCGACCGGTATCCCGAGCGAGAGGCCGAGCCCCGGGCAGTGACGTCAAACCCGATGGATTCCGCGGTCCGATGAATTTCTCGGGCGGACGATCCGCGCCATTGGGCCGACACGGGGCGCAGCACGTTCCCGAGAGCCGGGATTCGTAAGAAGAAGGATATTTAAAACTGCCGCGGTCACCGCGGCAGCTGTCACTTCTCGGGATCGTCCTCGCGTGGAAGGATTTTAATTCCCGCCTTGAGAAAACGAAGCAGCCGCATTCCGAGAAGAAGAAGAAGAAGAAGAAGATCGGATTTTCGTGGAAGCTATTATTACGAGAGCTGCTCGACGTTTGAAGTACATGGATCGGTCGATCGCGCGACGTTTAACGGAAGGTACATCTTGTTACGGAAAATTTCTCCACCAGGAAGGAACCAGCGGTCGCCGGGTCGAAGGACGATTTTGCGAGCTCTCGTCGAGCTCGCGTCGGAGACGTTTATATTTTCTTCTGCATTTGCACCTCCGCAACATTTGCTTCTACATCGAACTCCCTCCTCCTCGCTCAAGTCAGACTTAAGTCAGACTCAATTAATCAAGATCCGACAAACTATTTACCGCCAATCTCGAATATCCTCAGCTGCTCTCCATTCTTCCGTAACCCGATAAATCCGACAGTTGGTTAAAGTACCGCAAGGAGGACGTCGATCACGCGTGCGCCTGATTCGATTTGACAGTGTCCCGCGCCCTTGCGGGCCCTTGGAAGCACCGCCGACACGAAGGGCGCGGAGTGCGCGGCGCGCGAGGATCGTTACGTCGCCGCGTGCGATCGCGCCGATCGATCGGTGCCGGGGGGCGCGGATAGCGGTGCTACCAGGCCGCCACGTGCAGGCGGCACGGTGGATAGCAGCTCGGCTTTCACGGGCGACCACCACTCTTCGGTCGGACCTGCAATCAGGGCAAGATTGTAGACATCTGCCGGCCATCTGCCGGCGGTGCGGCCTTCCGGTGGGCCGGCGATCGTCCGCACGCAGCGCGCTCATTACGAGGTGCGCAAACACGCGCCGAAATCGCGCGCGCGTATGCACTCGATGGCACCTGATGCCTCGAATACCATGACACGCAGTCTTGCCGAAGTGGGACGTCAAAGGCGAGGGACGTACGAGAGGAAATATACGGCAATGTAATTCCCCGGCGGCTGACACTGACGCGCTGATGGCTTCTCGCCTGCGAAATTCTTCAGCTCTGCTAAAACGGGCTCGTAATCTGCGAATCGCCGGTCCGATCGAGGGCTGGAGCACGATTGAAGCGGAATGGTATTTTAGGGGTGGCGAGCTTGTCGGGGGCGCTGGTGTTTCCGGACACGGAATATCTTCCGTGTCTGCGGATTTTCGTTTACCCTCTTACTCTTTGCGAAATTTGGGGAGATTCAAAAGGCGCGCCACGTTCCAACGCGCACGCGCGGCAGGTAAACTAGCGACTCGTGCGATAACGCCTCGTCGTTATTATCGTTGCTAGCGCGTGTGACGATCTCGGACGATCTCAGCTGCGGCCGCCAGCTGCGGGATCACGCCCGCGAGCGTTACGTATCAGGTGTACGTGCGTGAGAAGCCGGGACGCGGAATCGGATCCTCCGCCGGCCCCGGCGAGATTAATTTAACGAGCGGCTCGAGCGCAGGATCATAAACCGCGCGAGGAGCTTAATTCCTACGCTCCCCGCGACCCGCGCCGCGCCGCGCCGCGCCGCGCCGCGACCCGTCTGGCAACCGCGTTGCGGCGAGCGAGCGCTGACCGCGCGCGTCGATTGATCGAACGCCGCGATCGAAACCGCTGCCTCTCGCGATTCCGTCTCTGACGCTGACATCCAGCTCGACTCCGCTCTTGGCCAATCGATACTGGCTACTGATTAGGGAATTGCCTGCCTTGGAAATGGACTTTAGTCGATCGCTCGAGGCTGCGCGATTCCGATTACAAGGCGCAGGGATCTCAAGTCGGAAAGTCGCGGAGCGCGACTTCAATTTGCGTTCAATTTGCGTCTCGTTTCGTCGGCCGACAGCGCCGGCGACAAAACGGCGTGTAATAACTCAATAGATCTTGCTAGAGTCAGGCGGGATATAATGCCCGGTAATTCGCGCGGGCAATGTGGGACACTTGTGGCGCAGCACGTACGCGCACTTACACTCGCGCGCGAATCGCCCTCGCCGTCGTCGCCTGTGTACCGCCTGGAAGAAAAATCTCAATTTAGTCTATAGTGCCAATTGAATGAACAGACGGGTCACGTGATTTATTTTTAGATCCCCGCATCACAGGGGACTCCTGTTGCATATCCAAGCGGTAACGCGTGTAACGAGCGAGCTCGTCCGCATCGACGAACGACGTCACGCTCGCGGCGATTACTTTCATTTGCCGAAGCGGCGCGGAAGTGAATCAAGGCATCCGCCCGCGTGCCGCATCAGGCGGCACTTTCAAAACTAACCGAATCGCTCTCAAAGTCTCACCGCGCCTGTAAGTACACCTGCCTGGCCCCGTCCGCGCGCGATTCCTCGGAAATTCAGATCGCATGCGTCATTTAGCGGCGGATGTTTAGCAAGTCGATCGCATTACCGATCACTCGATCGGCGCTCCGCCGGATTCGGAGGCGGATCGGGAATCTGCTCTCTGCGCTTAATTCCGAAGAGCTGTGGATCGCGCCTAAGCGGCGGCCGCAACGGACGCTGGAAACGCTCGCGATTCCGCAGGAAACTCACGCCGCCGGCGTGAGGTGGATTCCAGAGGGAATCGGATCGGTAAACGCGACCTTACTGAGTAATGGCGGTTGAACCGTCGCTGCGGCCGTGGCGAGGGATTTGCCCGGATCCTCAAGCCGCGCTCACAACGTCGCCACTCCGGGATCTCCGGGCTGCGGCTCGCTTATCTCGCGCGAGGATCGATAACCCGCCAAGCTGTCGCGGGATTCCCCGCCTCCGTTGGTCCGCAATCCAGCGCGCTTTTCGCACTGCCAAAATTACGGGGATCAACCTCGAGGAAATTTGACGCTCATTTCCCCGCGCGTGGCGGATTTCCCATCCGGCATTGGGATCGGATCGATCGTGCGGGTTAAGAATGAAACAGCGCTTGGGATTCAAATCAGTGCGACCGGCGCGACTCTTCGGGGCTGCTCCCTGCTTACCTCTCGCGAGCTTAAGGGGCTACAATTTATCACGATGATTATCCCTCCGACCGCCCAACCTCTCCCCCCCYCCCCCCCCCCCTCCCGCCCGCCGCCGCCGCCGCCGTCCGAGATCCGAAAGATTGCGCCACTTGGATCGCGGCGGGGGCGTCCTTGGAGCATAAGAATCTACCCCCTTCGTGGTTTTAATCTCCGTGGTTTTATTCCACGTCGCCGCCACTTCTCGGCTGATCCGCCCTGCCGCGTTCAACCCCTCCGAGTTAATGACCGTTAGCGGGATCGGAGCGCTCCGGTTACATCACCCGCTCGTCCCTTAAACGTATAACGACCTTAAACAAAGGGCGAAGGAAGGAAGCTGGAGAGGACGGGCGGGAGGAAGGAAGGATTGGCCCTACGGAAAGCACGAAAAAGGAGCGCGCGCGTCCCGGACCCTTCGCGGCGACCGGGCAGGATCGATGGAGCGCGATTGAGGGTCCTCGAAGAGCGGATTCGTCCTTCGACCTACATACACCGTGCGGCCACGCGCATGTATAAAAACCCGCGCAGCCCGCGTCGATTTCCGGTACCCTCCGAGCGTGTCCGACGCGACCGTCCGGGGCTTTAAGCTCGCTTGGGGGAAGCCTCGGGGGTTTTTACGAGCGCGGTTTATGGAAGCGAGCCAGCTGGGCTCGCGATAAACCTACGTGCGGGTTGCGCGTGTGCGCGCGTATGCGTGTGAGAGCGCATTCGCACATATCGCGGGAGGGGTTTTCCGCGCGAATATACGACCCACGTACCGAGAATATCCATGCACGCACACACGCAGAGAGACACACGCGGGCATACACGTGCGCAGGCGTATTAAAATTGCATCGCGCAACCGGAGAGTCGCGCCGGGCGTGCACGCGTGCGGATGGAATTTCGCATTTCACGTGCGCGACGTGCAGCTTCGCCGGCCAAATCGCGTCGCGCCGCGCTAAAGTCCATCGTTTGCGATCGCATATCGATGGTTATAAATGATAAATCGGAAATGAAGCGCGATTTTCACAGACGAGGCGTTTTTTCCTCGAATTTACGAACAACGCGCGCGACATAAGCCGACCCTGAAGTGATTTACCGCGCCGAATGGAAGACTGGGAGATAACTGGGAGATCCGAAGAGAGAAAGAGCTCTCTACGACTCCTTGCGAGTCCTGCACCGAAATATGCGGAGCATGTTTCACACAAATTAATGAAAGGGATACGATAGAGCGCACACGGAGAAAGCCGCGCGAATTTCTGCGTCCGATTCGACGCCTCCTTCGTCGCCTTTGTCCGCTCTCTCGCGGAATGAATGACCTCAAGTCCCACGTTCGAGTTGGCGGTGAATGCTCGTATCCTTTGGTGTTAGTGGAGGCCACAGGACGACCTTTCAACCGCACCCAGTTCGCGCTGTCGGAACCCGGCATCTAGAGGACCGATGCGATGGCTTGGCGATCGCTTCGATTTCGCGCTCGATCATCGGCGAGGGACAAAATTTACCCTCTCGAGGGGTCAATTTCGCGAGGCAAATTTTACCAGGCGGCCCGAAAATTCGCTCGCGAATAACCGCGGAGCGGTCGAGCGCGTTTCTACGGGACGGCGATATATATATATATATATATATATATATATATGTGTGTGTGTGTGTGTGTGTGTGTGTGTATGTGTGTGTGTGTGGAATTAAGCGCGCAATCGTGCGCGCACGACACGTTCGCTCGTGCGAAATGCAAATTCGGTCACGTCATATTAAACCGGCCGATCGTGCAGACGCCAGTCGCGCCCGACGCGAGGGCGTCAATCACGCGGGGAGGCGTCGCGGGGACGCGCGACTTAAACGCGATTGACGTCACCAAGCGCGCCGCAGCGTTACGGCGTGACCGTTCTTTTCCTCTTTTCTTCTTTTTTGTTTTTTTCCCCCCCGAATGCGAAAACTGTACGCCGTGAGGCCTCGCGGCTCTCCGCGCGTTTCCGCTGCCGCTCTTGTCCGCGCGCTTATAACGCGCGCGCAATAAATCACGCGGGGATTTCAGACGTTCGCCTGCCAGGGCGAGTCCCGAGCTAGATCATTCTAGATCATTTTCGCGATAACGCGTGCTGCTGTCGGAGCGGCGTTCGGCTCGGTAAAAATACCGTCGCCCGTTCTACCGTCCGCTATTTCCATACGGACGTTGCATTGTACGCGTCGACTTCGATGCATGCCGTCAGGCGCATAATTATTACGTCAATTCACAGCGAAGCGATGCAGCTAGCGCAACGGAGCAGGCGCAACGAAATGCAAATAAGCTAAAAACTCGGCTGGCGCCGAGCCCGGCCGATGTCTAAGCATTTCGCGCTCGGCGGCCATAAATTCCGCACAGCGGATTTGCTCTCTTTATTTACCGCGGATGCAATTGACGGCCACGGGACGCGCGGGGCCGCGGGAGACGTGTCGGAAAAAGAAAGACAAGCCGGCAATCAGGAAGCAGGAAATCGGGGGATTCCCACGCTGCATCTGCGGATTCCGAGCTGTCTCGGAAGGCGCATGAACCGCTCCAGCCGGCCGAAGGGGAGGGGGGAAGAGAGAGATCAAACGGAATGAAAGGTCACCCGATGATCATTCGTACCTCGTTTCATTCGACAAGCGCATGCGCAAGCACGCGAGGTTCCCATAAAATCTCACCCCTTGCATCGCGAGGATCCCCTCCAACGCTTCGAGTTTAAAATCCGGAAACCAGGGCCAGGGATGAACAATCCCTCCGGACAGGTTTCCGTCTAGAGGACAAGTCAGGTCAATCATCGCAAACATCGTAGAAACGCTCTCGAGAAACCGAGACGGAGAGATCGACGGATCGCGGCTTCGAGAATAGATGGTATCCGCGTGTCAGTTGGCTCTTGCCAAGTCGCGTTCGTTCCTAATTAAATAGCGTCGCTTCAGGATCCCTGACGAGCGGAATCAGCGCACGATTTCTCGCAGATTTTATCGCCGTGCGTGCATCCGGAACCGTCGCGTTCATACGGAAACGGAGCGGCTTCGGATCGGCTGTAATTCAGATCCCTCGTTATCAGTCCATCGCAGTAGCTGCTGATCGCCGATCGGAGGAATTACCTCGAAGAGATGGGAATTCTCGTCTCTTCACAGGCTCGCGGGTAGTGAAACTCCAAGCTTCGCCGAAGAATGGCGAACGGCGAGCGGCGCGAGCGATTTTCGAGAGCAACTTCAGAAGCTTGCTCTCTTCCTGGCAGTTTTCAGACAATTAAAGACAATTCCCGTTTAAAGACAATTTCCTCATTGAGCTTATCGCTCGACTCATGATGCCTTGACATGCCTCGGCTTCTGTCGTCTCTCTCGGCCAATGAAAATGCAAAGATGTAAGCTTACGGACGTGCGATAATAATTCACGATCATAATAATCAGGATTGTTGAAGATGATCGTTATCTTCCCGTTCGCGTTCTCAAACCGCGCGCTTTCCTCTTGCGCAGCTCGCTCCGCCTCGAGCGGATCAATTAGACGTTCGACGCGCGCCCGCTCGCTATCTTCCGTTAATCGGTCGACTTACTTTTCCAAGCCGATTGAGAAGCGAGAGAGAGAGAGGATTGCTAGCGGACCGGTTCCCGGTTCGAGCAGCCGCTAGCCGAGTCCGATTTGCATCGAATGGCTTTTCCCTCGCCGTGAATGCAAAATGCTCGACGCTGATAGCACGCGCGGCGCGTGTGCGAGCGGAGAAGCCGGCGCTGGCACGTGTCCGCGCGATAAGCGCGGAAAGAATCTGCGGCGCCGCGGGGCGCCGAGAAATCGGTTGGAATACCTTACGATCTGTCCTGTCCTCGTTTTCTCCCGATGCCGGTAACGCCTGAACCGACAATCGCGGTACGTGGACTGCTCGTCGCTTCCGCGAATCGTTACGCAAGTCGCTCGCGAATCGCGCGCGAGCGGACAAAGTATGATTCTTGCGATGATTCCAATTTCGGATTTCCAGTTTTGAGCTAAAACAGAAGCCAAGGCGCGAGCGATCATCGATCGAGGGTGCACGCTCGTGCACGCTCTCTCATCTGTTCCTTGATGTTATTACAAAGTAATTTCCTGCTTGTGATTTCACGATGTGAGTAACGGAGACTGTTTTGCAGACGGTCAAACACGCGTGCTCGCATGTTTGAAAAATTGTGCTTTACGATTACGGGAACTCTCCTTTTTTCCTCAACGGTACGTCGCCAACTTTGTTGGCCTTTCGTAACATCGCTTGGCTTGAGAGAGAGGGAAAGATAGAAATTCATACAAGCTTTAATTTCCTTGCGAGGGAGCAAGAGATTTATTTGTACACGACATGCCACAAACTGATTCGCTGCCCGGCAGCGATACACGATACAGCATAAATCGAAAATTCGAAGTAAAATTTGCGAGTTTGCCTCGGCTAATCGATCGCGGTACTTTGATGCTTCGCAGCGATCGATCTGCGCCGCACAATGGCGGCATCGAGGATTCCTGAAAGTACGCGCCGCCTTTGAATCTGATTACGACTTTTGCGGGACGGAATCGCGGATCTGGCGGAGATGTCGCCATTAGAGACGTCGCCGTTTAGCTCGTGCACGATGAAACATGCCAGACGCGACCGGCGCCACGAGGAATCCCCGTGCGCACCTGAATGCCGACCGAATGGCGGCCGCTTGCGTAAGAGTCCAACGAACGAGCGATTCATTTCGTCGAGTCGAGTCATTCCGAGAGGCCCGTTGGGACTCGCTCGGCCTCGAAGAGCCTCGCAGGACTCGATTGGATGCTGGACCACAGATGCGAATCTCTCAGGGAGTCTCTCGGATTAAAAATCCGCTAAATGGAAACCTGGCAGCCTGGGGAAATGCTTGGATGCTTGGATATCGAGAGTGCCTTGCGTTGAACGACTCGAGGATTTTGCGAGAAGCTGAAAACCAGCGAGAGAGGAAAGAGTACGCGATCCGCGCGCTATTGTGTAATCTTGGGAAGGAATACGGTATCCGTTTCGGAATGTACAATTTAGCCCAGAGATGAAGATAAGAATCGAGCGAGCTGCCGCACGACGCAAGAAAAGACGAAAGGTTCAGTCGAGGAACACCAAACGGCTCACCGCGGACGAGTATGACTTTCTTTTCTTTTTCCTTTTTCCTTTTTCCTTTTTAAGAGCAAAGGTACAAATGATGCTATCGGCAACATTCCAACCGGTCGTGAAAAGAAGAAGAAGAAGAAGAAGAAGAAGAAACGGATGTTTGTATTTTGATGCAGGCTCGAAGCTGCTTCGCGAACTTGTCAACGCTCCGAAGAATGCGGACGGCGAGCTTATCGCGGATTATTGTTGAAACGCCCTAACGCTATAATTGCACGGTATAACGCGCGGCGAAACTTCCGTGACGAGAAATGCACCTGCCGCCGCCAATCGCAGCGCGCGGAAATCGTCTACGACGATCGTTAATCGCGAACCGGATCGGACAGCCTGATTCGCGTTTCCTAAGAGCGCACGCGCGGGCCCGATCGCCCGACCGGGACAGTTCTGCGATTAATCGATATCGTCGCGACGTGACCCCGCGGCAAAGGAGGACTCGGCGGTGGCTTCCTCATTACGCGCCGGTGAAATTCACATTCCAAGGTTCTCCAAGTGACTTCTCTCCAGCCGCGGCGTGAGCCGCATCTTTACGCTCGCATCGAGATCCTCCACGATTCGCGAGATCTCATTCGCGCATGCGCACGCGCGCGCCATCATCCCCGGAACTCTCGATCTCCGACTCAGTCGGACCTGGCTCCATCCGAGCCAGGTTTCTTTCTCGCCGAACGGCCACGAATACCTCGGAATCGATTATCGATCGCTACGTGCGCTGCGATTATCAATCCGGCGGATCTATTATCCCGCGCTTGTAAACCGATCTCGGGACAAGCGCCGCGATTGAGATCCTCCACGGTGACTCGGCGTCGAGCCGAGTCCCAAACGCGGCGTCGATCGCGGCTCTCGCGCGACAAAGCGTGAATTACGACGGTATACGCTGCATACATTAAGCGCCGGTATCCCCATTAGCTCGTCGTCGGAACGTAAATAAACGGGACGCCGGAGAGCCGGGGCTGTCTCTCGCGCGGCCTTCGGCCGAAACAGAAAAGGCCGAACGGACGGACGGGAGCGGGCGAGGGTAGGTTTTCGCGTGGATTCTCTCGCGCGCATGCGCGCGTGAGCGTTGCCTCGGAGACGTGCCCACGCGCGCTCGCGCGCCGATTTATCCGCATCGAGCATCGAGGATCGACGTTTCCGCGCGCCGGCGAGCAGCTCGGATTCCGCCAGACGAATGTCTGCCGCCGGATGAGATTGCGTAAGCGCCGAGTTGATCGCGGAAGGACGATTGCGACGAGCAACGAAAATCGATAGACTCGCGCTCGCTGAAACTCAGTCGGCGCTTTTGAGCAAGGCACGTTTCCAGCGCGAGAATCGCGCTGGATCCAGCCTCCAGGCTGGATTCTCATGAATCGATGTGCGCGAATGCGCGAATGCGCGGCACGGCCGGGCTATTTCATTATATTACGGAAATCAGCCACCAGTGAAGATATGAATATACGTGTACGTTTGTTTGTTTGTTTGTTTGTTTGTTTGATGTGGGTGTGTACACATGTATCTGCGGCCCGCAAGGTTAATGCGCGCGTCAATCCGCCTCCCATTGTTCTCCGTCATGGTCGTAAAACGTGCTCCGTTCGAGCGTGAGCACCCCCGACAGCGATCGAACGAACTCCGGGAGGGGGCAGGCGGGGGAGAGGATGAAATTGGAGCCGCGATCTGAGAGGGATCTCCAAGTGGAGCCGCGATCGCCAAATTAACGGTCGCTCATTGAGCGTATTTTTAGCGCGAGTATTCGCGGTGGGAGTAATCGGTTATCCATTCCCGATATCCGACTAAAAAGCGCGATTAATGATGAAAAATCCCCGAGCGAGCCCGTATCTCGCGGATTATTTCGCGATCGGGCCATTTCGGGAGCCGTCCCGCGGAATTCGCGCTGAATAATTCATTCCGCTGCTGGCATTCTGGCGATGCTAGCTCGAGATAAAGCGAGAGCACGCGATCTATGGATCTATAAAGTGACTTCCCGCGATTATTATTAATATCCGATAATTATGAATCACTCGCAGAGGCAGTTGGGTCAGCGGAACCGGCGAGCACCGGAGAAGATCTGGCTCCCTCGAGCGAAGAGGGTGCGCGAGCAAAGTTCCCGAAGACGGGCGAGGGGAGCGAGGGATCTCCAAGCTACTCGGTTGGGGATTGGGGAAGCCCTCCCTCGATTCTCGCTTGCGCGAAGTTATTCTGGGGTGTCCCGGGTGACCCATGAATAGAACTCGCACCGCCTCGCCGAGCTTCCCCATACCCGAGGGAGACCTCTAAGGTGTCACTCGCGGTGGGTGGATCGGCGCGTCGTCGCCGATCTGTCATCGCAGCCCCAACAGTCATCGCAGCTCCCAGCGAGTGTCGCTGCTCGGATCAGACGCGGAATAACGGGAGACGGTAGCCGGATTAAAAAGACACGAGAAGCAGCTGAAGGGATGACCGCGTCGCGGTCTCGCGAATTTCAAGAGTTCGTTCCGATTCGTTCGCACTTTCACCCGACAGAGTCTGTTCCGTGTCTGAATCATCCAGCGGCGAGTTCAGAACGGCGAGTCTGAACAGGTCCGTTCGCTGCAGAACGGAAAGCTCCCCTTCTCTCATTCTCCGCAAACTCTCGCTCGTTTACGCGGAACAAAGAGATCCCAGCCATTGTTCGATCGCGCGTTGCCACGCCGACGAAACGTGACGTTTCGTCAGACTGGACCACAGGTTATTCTCGATGGAAATATTTTAATCAGTGTGACGTACTATAAGGCGCATCTGCTGCGTATCCGCCGATTGGTTACACTTTTATGATCCTCCTCACTTCAGAGTCGCCTGGCTGGACAACGTGCCTATTTCCGACTCTCGTCAATGGCGTGTACGACCGAACGACGCCGCGAGCCGACGAAAAAAGGAATCCCAAGGAGAGGGAGAAAGAGAGAGAGAGAGAGAGAGAGAGAGAGAGAGAGAGAGAAATCTCGAGGCACTTTGCAGCTTGAGAACGACATGCACGACCCTGGACCAATGATTTAAGAATCAACTTGGCTCCTTCCCGACCCCGATTTCCATGGAATCCCCGCAGACCCGACCTTCCTGAGCGGCTGCGCTCATCTGCGTCCGCTTCCCGAAGCGTCGTATCGGCTACGGCCGACTCCGCGGAACGCGGAATTAAATCGACAGAGTATCGACGCTCGACCGTGCCTGAATGGAAAACGACAGAAATTCAACGGCAGCGTTTTCTCCCCTCACTCCCCTTCGGTGATTCAGGTCTGCCGCGAATGATGCCGTGCGTCGATTATTACATCGGAAAGCCCGGAGACAAAGGAAACGCGGAGTCTGTCGGAACGGGGGGGGGGGATCATCCTCCGAATGGATCATCCTTCGAGTGCGCCACGAAACGCTGCGAGCGTGAAAGCAGCGAGAGAGAAGCCCGCGGCTAGAATTCGGTCGAAGCATCGCGCCGAGGCGAACGCGAGACGACCTTGGCTGTCGGTGTCGTAACCTCGTTTTCCTCCCCCTCCCCATCCCCCCGCCCCCGTCCCCGCCCCGAGAGGTCGGTGAAGAAACGGCGAAACGTCCTTGCTCGACAGGAGCAGGACGAAAAGGAGCATCGCCGTCAAGATCGCGGGCGGGTCGCGCGAGCGGCTGCTCGGGAGGTTCGTAAAGTTTATATTTACACTTTGCGGAAATCGTCCGCGGATTTCACCTCGTGACGTAACGCGGCGCGGTAAGCGAGCGCGGACACGACTGCACGGGTGCAGTTGTACCCCTCTAGCCCTCTAGCCTCCATCTCGAGAGACGAGCGGAACGAATCCGCGCGCGGCGCGTCCGGTCCACATCTCGGCGATGCGCGACGCTTAATCGAGCAGACCGAAACGCGCAGCCCGGTTGCCGCGTAATCGCAGCATCGCGCGTCGCTCGATCTCGCCGGCGATCGATCTCCCTCCGAGGCCGGCGCCTCGGCGGGCGAGCGGGCGAGCGCGCGCATGAATCACGCTCGCGTCCAGCTGACGAGACTGATGGACCGTCCTCCTCTCCGCCCCTCCCCTTAACCCTCCTACTCCCCTTCACCCTGCCCCCCGCCTGCCGCGAACTCTCTCCGGCGTGAGTGGCGTAACAGGGCTCGCGACGTAAATCCGACGACGTGAAGCAACGATCGCGCGCACGGAGGCACGGCTCCCCCCTTCGATTCTCGCGCGATCTCTCGATCACTCTCGACCACTCTCGTCTCGCTGGCCGATCGATTATGCGCGCGCGATTCAATTTCCCCGCGATTAAATGGCCCGACAGCCGGAATGATTCACGCCGGAATCCAGATGACGCCGAGCGACCGGCGCGTTCTCGCGCGGCGCAGAAAGAGAGAGAGAGAGAGAGAGAGAGAGAGAGAGAGAGAGAGAGAGAGAGAGAGAGAGAGAGAGAGAGAGAGAGAGTGGGGGGAGGGGGTGGGGCGGGAGGGAAGGAGAGAGCGCGCGAGATGAAGGGAAGGTGGAAGCGGAGAGGAGACGCAGCCGTCGCAGATGCGTGCGCGTATTTATATGCGCGGCTAGCGAGGCGCACACACGCGCGCGCGTGGAACGCGAGACGCAGGCACAACACCGACGCGGGGCGCCGGTCGTCTCGCTCGGTGAGGTTCCTGGCGTCAGTCTGTCGGGCCTCCTGGGTCCCTCCTTGCGCTCCTACGATCGTAGACGCCCGTTCGTAGACTAACTTCAGAGAAGGTTAGTCCCTTCGCCCCCGATCTTCGGCGAACGGATGCACGCATATTGCAGCCGAGTTGTTGCCTCTCGATCAATTTCTCCGCGCGATCTTACGAGCTGTCCTACGATAAAACGATTGAATTGAATTCTATTTTTAGCTCCGTTTGCCAATCGAATGTGAAACTGTGTAACTGAATGCATCCGTGTTTTGATGCCTCTCCGCCTCTTTAGGCCCGAGGATCTACGAGCCTGCTTCCTCTTGCGTCTCTTGCATCTCTTGCTCCGTCTCGCTTGCACTCGGCCCGCCGCTTTCTAGCTCGCTCGCTTGGCACGGAGCGAGCGAGACGCGTTTCAATTATTCGCCGCACCGCGCTTCGAATTCCTCGAACCGGACTTGAGAGGCGAGTCACCTCCGGGGTGGCTCCGACGCTAATTCCGTCGTCGCGAGCAGTCGCTCGAATGCAGTCGCGATGGTTTTCTAGCTTTGCGCGCACCGTTTCGCGGATCGCTCGATTATCGACAAGCCCCGCGCGAGAGATCCCGAGGCGGCGGCCAAGTTTTTGTCACCTCCGCGTTTCCCTCGTTCGCTTCGCTCAATCGGCTGGAAGTGATGCAACGCCGGCGATCTCTCGCACGCGTTTCCCGCACGCGCGAGCGAGCGACTCTCCCGGTCTGCACGCGCGTATGCACGCGCGCTTTGTCGCGCTCTACGCGCGTACTCGTTTACGCTTCGACAATCAATTCGGAGGCCGTTAATGTCAACGCCAGCCTGAGCTTTTTTTCTGACATCGCGATCGCGCGATATTAGAAAATCGGAAGACACGGAGAGAGAGAGAGAGAGAGAGAGAGAGAGAGAGAGAGAGAGAGAGAGAGAGAGAGAGAATCCGCACAAAATCGTCGCGGTGACGCTGCGCGCGTGCATCGCAAATGGACGTGAGAAGTCGGCGCGAGAGCACTTGACGCCGTAACGTGCACGATATAATTCATGGCGTTTGCAGCCTTGAGCGAAATAAATAGACGGAACATTAGCGCGGCCATGAAATTATCTCGAATTAGAGTAGCGGTCACCGCGATCGCACGGGCGCGCACGTGTGCTCGCTGGATGTCTTTCTCTCTCTCTCTCTCTCTCTCTCTTTCTCTCTTTCTTTCTCTGCCGCGCTCGCGGCCGATCTCGCAATCCCTCACGCTCGCATCGCCGTCTGTCTTCGGTCTCCGCGCGGCCTACGATAATAATAACAATAACAACACACGCACGCGGCCCGGTGCATGCGCGTCAACGGTCAATCAACGACTCGGCCGCGGTATCGCGCGCGCTGTCCGCGATTCGTCATCGCGGCAGCACGCTCGCTTATCGTCGCCGCTGCCGCGCGACCAATCGAACCGATCGTCGCGCTGGCATAAAGGATACCGCCGCGACGTTCCCGGAATAATCGCGTTAGCGGGCGGCGCGATTAAATCGTCCCGACTGTCGAGATTGCAGCGGCTCGAGCGAAAACTCGGGAATTCGCGTGATCGGGAAGTCGCCGTGCCGGCAGGCATAGTCGTCTTTGGGAACTCACGGTACAATCAGAAGACAATGGATGAGGATCTGCAAACGATCTCACGCCGCGAATAATTCAATTAAATCACCGCGCGCAATCGGTGACGCTCGGAGGCGTCTCGGCGCTTGGATGACGGGTTGCGTTAGCTCTCTCTCTCTCTAGAGAAAGAGAGAGAGAGAGAGAGAGAGAGAGAGAGAGAGAGAGAGAGAGAGAGAGAGAGAGAAGAAACACGTGGCAATCGCGAACGGACGGCTCTAAATGTCACATGGAACAGCACTGGCGATCGATGAATCAACAATCCGACGCCCAGCCGACGTGGAGACCTCGCCGGGTTCGTTGTCGACAGGAGAAGAACGGCCACATCCATCCTCCGTGACCCGTGCTTGCCCTTTGCCGCGTCCGAGATGCCGTCGATGCAGTTTATTATCGCACCGCGCCGCTTCTGTGTGTCGCTGTTGCGTCTCGCTCGCGTTCCATCATGCTCGAGCATCGCTGCGAATCGGATCGGAGCCGCCGCGAGAGAAAGGTCATAATACGACTTCCGGGTCCGCCGCGTCGGCGCGCAAGAAGGGAACAAAGGAGAACCGAGAGAGAGAGAGAGAGAGAAAGAGAGAGAGATCCAGCAACTGGTAGCGCTTGATAATTTATCACCTCGCGGATTTCCTTATCACTGCCGCATGCAGACGATCGAGACAGAGATCGAGAGATCGAGAGAGAGAGAGATCGAGAGAGAGAGAGAGAGAGAGAGAGAGAGAGAGAGAGAGAGAGAGAGAGAGAGAGAGAGAGAGAGAGAGACGGATCAAGATCACAAGGAAGTCTGTCCGTGCTCTCTGGCCTCTCACCTTTCCTACTACCTCGCCACGCTGCCGCTGCAGCTTTGACATTACGCTTGTGCAACGATAAAAGGCAGCACGGGGCCACGAAGAGGCCGGGATATTCGTGCGATCGTTGAATCTCTAATGAACTCGAGATTAAACGAGCCATTAGAAAGCCATCGAGTGTTTAATGGCACGCGGTTTATGCCGGCTGCTAATGCGGCGTGACATTTGTTCGGGTGTCGTCGCGGCGCGGACGCTCGCGGCGAGGACGCGATCGATCGGAGGGGCGAAAAGATTGGACTTTATTCGCGATTTGGTAACGGCGAATATGAACGAGCGGTCGAGCGCGCCGCTTCGATCGTCAGCACATCGACGCATCAGCCGCGAGCGAATGGGCGTCTCGGTATGAAAGCTTCCCGGAAACAATGACCGCTTCCGCGATTATCGTTGCGCGCAGGGCGCGCCTCTCATCGCGCGTTTATCAAAGTAAGCCGCGTCTTCCAGAAATCCGGCTATCTTATCGAGAATGACTCACCCGATGCCGCTCTGCCGAGGCATGCCGCGATTCAAGAAGCCGCGCCATCAATGGAAACTGTGCGGCGATTCATGACTCGGCCGCGGACCCGATTCGCGGGAATAATTCGCGCGGATTCCGCGAATCCTCGGCGCGGCTAGAAACGCGCGTCTCTCTCTCTCTCTCTCTCTCTCTCTTTCTCTCTATCTCGCTATTCATTCAGCTGAATGAGCATCTACGACGAACGGGCACTGTTACGTTTCCAAGGAAAACTGTTCTCTAAGCGCGAACGATCTCGAGCGTGACAACGAGAGAAAAACGGAGAATCGCCGTGAAAGTGCGCGAATGCCGCTTGAAAACAGCGTCGTTCTTTTTCTCTCTCATCCTACCGAGACTTAATCTCGAAGCTGCCGATCGTCCTCCGAAGCGCAGCGCGTAACGCGCAAGGAGACGCCCTTTCGTGTAGCGCAGGCTTCTTCCGCTCGTACCGTTATCATTATCATCATTATTTAATCGATCCGGGGACGGGGAGGGCCGGTTGATCGCAATAAGCGCCGGTGATGGGGAAAAAAGACATAAGCGGAGTTCAACAGGTGGATATAGCGTGAGTGGCTGTCATTCGCGGGATTTATTTTGCCTCCCTACGTAACGGATAGACTACTATCATCGAGCGTGTCGGCAGTCGGTGTGACGTGACCTAAGTAAGCCTAACTGACCCGACCTTACGCCGCGGAGACCTGTTGCGAACGCATCGCATTCGATATCACGCCGCGATAGCAGCGGCGAGCGAGCGAGAGATGATTTATTCACGCTGGCGGTACTCTCAAAGCGTTCGAATAATTATTTCTGAATACCGGCGTATTATGTTACGTTAAATATCGCCCTGACGAGCACGCGCGGCGCACGTGATCGATCGTCAACGCGATCGTAAACTGTGTAGCCGTGACGATCGGCTCGTCGTTTGAAGCGCGGCCCGTGCGAGGATGCGCTCCCCCCCCCCTCTCTCTCTCTCTCTCTCTCTSTCTCTCTCACTCTGTCTCTGTCTCCGTCTCTTGTTCCTCGCGACGCTTCGACGTGCGTTATATAACGTGCCGTTCCGATAATCGCGCGTATCGCCGCACGACGTTTCAGCCTCGTCTACTGATGCAACCGAGCGATAGCCTTTGATCGAACGACCAGCGCAAAATCGATTTTTCACGTTGCACGTGATAGCGCGGGGCGCAATAGAGATAATCCCCCGATAATTGCGCGACGTGCGGCGCCGCACTGTCCGCTAACGTTAACGTCTCCGAGCCATCGTCACGCGACGAGTCGCAGAAAAAAGAATGACGGAGATATTAACAATCGCCAAAGTGCGTCCGCGACGCCGATAGCGCCGTTGAATCGTCGATGATTGATTGACCGCTGCTTCGTGACCTTTGGCACCGCGTTGCTTCCGATGATTCCGATGATTCCAAGCCGCGTTACCGACTCCGCCGCATCCACGCTCTCGCTCTGTCTCTCTCCCTCCGCGCGAGGAGGGAACAGAAAAATGTGGAGGGGCAGGGGCATCCCCCGATTACGCGCTCTCGCGGCGAGCGATTGCGCTTTCCAAACTTCCAATCACGCGCGACATCTCGCGCGCGTCCCGCTTCCGCGGCTGCGCGCGCATCTCGCGCGCGAGGTTAGCGCTCGCTCGCGTTCCTCCGCGTGCCGCGCGTTTCCTTGCGAGCGAACGGAATCTCCGGCCTTAGAGCCTTCGCGTAAATCTGCGATCCCGTCGCAGACGGGACTTACTGACGGCTCGAGCGAGGTTAGATACGCGCGTCGAATTAGTCGCGCTTAAATTTCGCCCGACAAGCGCACCTGTCTATCTCGCCTCTATCTGCTGTTCATCGATGCGTGGGACACTCGTCCCACGATTGTCGCGACGATCGAGCGACAATCTCGCTTTGCCGATCCATCTCTCCGTTACATTCTCGCGTCGGCGGCGCTTCGCGGAAATTTCTTAACAAGCGCGAAACTACGCACGCCGACGGTCCATTCATAAATTCCGGGTATCGCGGCAATTTCGTTTCGCGAGTTTCGCGGCACGGTTAGCTAATTGGAGTGACTCGCGTCAAATTAGCGGGAAACTCTAGCGCGTACGTGGGAAGCAGACGAAAGCAGGCGCGGTTGACACGTGGACGTAATTCCGTTGGAGCGAGCTCGAATCAGCGAACGACGCACCGTACAACCGCTCTTCGCGTTACCGCTGCGAGTAAACTTCTGCCGCTGCAATAAACGTTAACGAAAAATTCAATGGAACGTTCCGCTCACGCGGAACAGGCTTCAACCCGCGCACGCATACGCGCATCTCAAACATCGACAGAGCCCTTTTTCCCCTTAGGATTTTACGAGACAGACGCGATTTACGGGACAGCCGCTTCGCTTCCGCGGCTGACTCGCCGCGTCGTTCGCGGATCTCGCGTAATCGGCCACGTTTGATGATTTCACCAATCACGCGTCACTGCGTGTTCCTTGCCATTCAGGCGTCGTGCAGTCGCCCGGSGGGGKGGRGGGGGSGGGGGGCAGGGAGCGGGAAGGAGGGACGGACAGCTGGAGGGGGAGGAGGACGCTTAACCGCGCCGCGTTCGACGTGCGTGTCCGACATGCAGGAAGCGACGTTGAAAATTCCGGGACGTCTCTCTTGGACAATGACGATTACGGACCTGTCCGACACGGAGACCTCATTGAGGCGGCGCCTCATTCATGAATTCCGGGTACAACCGCAAATTGGTTTCGCCGCTTGCACCGCCCGGCAATCAGAATTGCTGCGCGTAATTGCACTGCCGGCCGAACCGCCGCTCTCGTCTTTCTTTCGCCGGCGAGGCGTCCGCACTCCGCACGACGCCAGCGTCGTTAAATCTGAACGCGCCCTGCCGAATGCGGAAAGGAACCGACTTCCAACCTTGTCGATGTGACCGAGATCGCTATCTAGTGATCTATCGAATTGATCTCGACGAGAGCTCGACCGCGATGCTGAAACCTCGATTCCTCGATTCCTTCGCACTCAACTTTCGAACAACCGGAATAGATGTGACAAGGGAGAAACTCTTCTCTTTATTCGAGTGAGAGAAAGAGAGAGAGAGAGAGAGAGAGTCTCGATGTTGGATTCGCGTGATGAGTCGCTCGTAAATCGATCAGATGTTGACATTGACGTCCTCAGCTACGACGCCGGAGATCGAGATGTAAATGAAATCGCCGCTAATGAACGTTATTAACGTTAATAAATCTTATAAGCGTGGTTTACGGTAGTTCGCAAAGCGGGAAAGGCGAACCATTATTGTTATCGATGTTCTCTCTCTCTCTCTCTCTCTCTCTCTCTCTCTCTCTCTCTCTCGAGAGAGAGAGAGAGCTGCCTCGATGCCGCTTTCCCGAAAAAAGATTCAGCCTATTGATTAAATAATTAACGAGACGAAAGTCGTACTCGCGCGCCCCAGCGCGCGTGACGCGCGCGTAATTAGCGAGCTCGGCGCGCACGTCGCCGATGAAGCTAATGATACGCCGCGCTCGGCTCGGCGCGATAATTCAGCCTTATTGATAGGGGAAGTCCCGCCGATGCGCTCGTCTCATCGTGATCCTTCTTCGTCTTGCTTCTCCGCCCTCCGCGAGAAGTCCTCTAGCGCGCGCGCGCTGGACTTAACGAGCCGTGCAACGTGTAATTTAATCGTCCAGTTGGACGGTTCACGGCGTGGGGGGGGGAGGGGGCTCATTCGCTTCATGGCGAAGCGCGCGAGGGGACGCAAACCCGGCCGTCGCGGCGCGACGCGGCGCGGCGTGACGCTTCGCGCGCGCTCGCAGGTTGAGAGACGGAGAGGAGGGGGGGGGGGAGAGAGAGAGAGAGAGAGAGAGAGAGAGAGAGAGAGAGGAAGAGCTAGATATCCGGATCCTTTTTGATGAATTAAGCCGCCACCGGCATTAAGGCCCATTCAACGGCGGCAGTTACGCAAGGCCGCTGGTGCGCAATTTGCGCCGGTGACGAGTCACATAGCCGACCCGGACGCTAATTGCGAGCGGCCGCCGGTGGGCGTCGCAGGAAGCCGCGCGCGATGCGTGCGAGTGTGACGTCGCTGGGAGAGATGCGTGACGGCGCGTTTGAATTTCCCGCCGCGCGGCGGTCGGCGCTCGGGCTTCCATCGCGACGGAATTCTCTCGTCTTCCCTTTGCGCGGCGATAGCAACGCGAAAGCATCCGGCCGCGTTCTTATCCTGTCTCGCGATAAGAAACGCAGCTCGACGCCGCGTCGCGGCATGAAAAACGAATGAGCCTCATAATGGGACGGATAAAGCCCGACGATTCGTCCTCGATTCTCCCCGCAGGCGGCGACTCTAATGATTCTAATGACTCTAATGGCGAGGTCATCCGCGCAACTGGACGCGATATCGATTTCGATATCTCGACGCGACAGATTCTGCGCACATCAGGATAATGTACGATGTAGCGCACGCAACGATGATCGCGCTTAATCATGCATCGCGCGCGCGAATGCACTTTCCTCTCGATGCGTCATCTCGCGCGCGCGTCTTCCCAGGATTTCACGGAACGGCTGCTCTAATCGTATCTGGAATCGGAGCTTCTCCCTTGCTCCGTTTCTTGTGAAAGCTTCCTTTCTCCCGCTCAGTTCGACCCTTGCTCGCGCATTTCCGAACGACGCGGCTTCGCGCGACTCGCCTCGGCAGATTTATCGATCGTTAATTGCCGCGCAACGCGCTTCATTTACTTGGAGCGTTAACGCATTAATTTCTCGGAGGGGAAAGGGCGCTCTCTGTTCTTTCTCGCACGGTTTAAAGGATTCGTCTTAAATTACAGAAAAGTCGCGCTCCCACAAGCGGGATTCGTCTCGGAGAGCTTGCGACCTAGATGTCGATTTCATTTTACTCGAAACACTCCGTCGTGCTCTTCTTCGATTAATATATTCGCACGCATCCTGTCGCAGCACATAGATATATCAGGAATATCCAGACAACTCTAGTCATCACCGTCATGACTTTCCATCGATTCGTTGTCTTACGCTTTACTTACGCCGAGAATTTACCGTTCGCGGATGAGGAAGCCGAATTGAGATTTTGCCGTTAACACATTTACGCTCGATTTATGCAATCTCTAGGAAAATCAGGTTCTCCTTTGCATTGCAGATAGTGCCAACGATATTAGCAATCGACGAATACGGAAAAGCAAACGATTACCACGCGCGTTTCGAGAAACCTCATTAGCATACACGTATTTTTTCAATGCATCGTTATCAGTTCCGGCATAAATTATCGCTGGCAAGATATTGCCTGGCCAAAGGGCGCAGGGAATCACACGTGTGTCGCGTATGTTATTATTAATGCAAGAGTTCAATGAAAAGGTTCTATTTGGAGGAATCAAAGAATATATCAATTTGAGGTATTGATATATTTTTAAATTGACAATTTGATGTTTTAAGATTAAACTTAAATTCTTTTCGTTAAAAATAGATCGGAGCTATCATGATTTCACTTAAATACTCAATATTTTTTCAGCTATTTGACTGATTGACTGATAAATATATTATTAATGATTAGTCTTTAAATTTATTTAACCATTCCTTAAAACGGTCGGATCTAATTGATTCTACGACAATTGGCTATCTATGGTTCCACAAATTTCAAAACATTGACCAAAAAATAGGCCTGGACGACGATACGTAAATAACCTTGATCGGTTTAATCGTTTCTCCGTCTGCGAGTACCTGTCGCGGCGCTTCGTGTGCCATATTGCGACACGCTGAATATCGGGAACAAGCAGAAACGAAGTTCGATCGCCGTTTTGTCGGAAGCTCCGCGGCGGCGATTCTACGAAAAAGAAAAAACATCCAGTTCGATGCGCGTGTGAGGAAACAATCGATGCGCATCGTTGCGCAACCGGCGCGTGGTCGATGGAAAACAACGGTGATTAAAATCGCTAAATTTCCGCGAATGTCAACGTTCAAGAATGACTCACTTCCGCAGATAATTAATTATTGCCGATTAACGTCGCTCAACGTGAATTGCAGGTTTGCCTTGGCATTGTCCGATTAACCGCGTCTTCCAGGAAAACTCAGGACCTCGCGCGCTAATAATCCTCATTGGTAAACATAACTATTAAATGACTCGGCGAGAATGAACGCGCGAGTCCTCGTGCAGCATGCGATTTCGTAAACAAACGATCGAGCGATCGACGCAGGATTCTTCATTCCGCGGCTTCTCCGAAGCTTGCCTCGATAATGGACGCCCGATGTGTCGCGACCTGACGACGATGCTAAATACGACGAAGAGAGAGAGAAAGAGAGAGAGAGAGAAAAAAAGGAGAAGGGGACAAGCGAGCGGCGCGTAATTTCATTTCCATGCTGGACGTCGATTAAAACGCCGCCCTTACTTCTTCGGCGCGCCGAAACGGGCGGAGCGAAGCGCCGATTTTATCTCGMCCCCCGCTCTCTCCCCCCGCCCCAGGAGCGCGGGCAGGACTGCGCGCAGGCATCGCTCCGTGGCGATAATTCAGGTTAAAAGCCCAAAGAACTCCCGATTAGTTCGCGCAACTTCATTTCCTCCCTGTCGTGAATTCGAACGGGGAACCCCGCGGCGAGCTCGCGCAATCGAATAAATTCCAGCTCCTAGAAAATACTCCTCGAAATTACTCTTCGCCCGCCCGCCCGCCCGCCCCCCCCCCCCCCCCCCCCCCCCCCCCCCTCCTCCCCGCCGATCGATCGACCGGCGCCCCTCGCGAGCCCCGACTCTGTAATGAGAGCCAGCGAGAACGGCGAACTGCCGCAGCTTCCGAGTTTCCGCGTGTTAATTACGCGGGGTTCTCGATTTTCCTCGCGGCGCGGAATCATGGCGGAGCCGCTTTCGGCCGCTTCGGCCTTACGACATAGCCTATTATGCGTCGATGCGATCGCGCGATCAATCGCCGCGGCAATCCGCGGAATTCACGGGATTTGAATCGGCTGAGCGGGAATTCCGCGAGAGTTGGAATACGAATCTTGGAATACGCGCTTCGAGCGGACGACGACGACTGGAGCGGATCGCTCCAGTTTTTCGGAGGCGCCGTTAACATGAGAACGCACGGCGCGCGTGACTAATCAAAGCCGAGATCTATCGCGGCGATCTCTCGAAAAATCATGAATGAGACGACGCGCCGAACGCGCGCGGCTGGCAGCATCGTCGACTCACGCGCCGCGCGCGTAACAAAGGAAGCACAAGAGCGCGATATGAATAATGTAAACTTACGTAACACGTCCCGTGTCACCGGCGGACATTATAAATAGCCGCTGTCGCGACCAATGCCGAGATCGCGCGCAACGGACGCGCGTGCACCCTCGCTTGGCCGACTCGCGATGCAGCGATGATTCTCGCCGATCGGACTTGAGGAGAGAGCTCTCTCCGCGAGCAAGAGAGAGAGAGAGAGAGATGAGAGTATCGACGGGACCTCCCAGTGAGGATAACGGCGCGGTCGTCGCGCGGTAAGGGAAAATAGGATCCCTGATCGAGATGTAAAATCGTGAGGGGAAGAGATCCACGAGAACGCGATATTAATCCGGAGGGGGTTGCGGACCCCTCCCCCGCCCCGGAGAGGGATTTTTCTCTCGTAAATCAGAGAATGACGATCGGAGACGCGGAGAAAACGACCGTCGATTCCGCCAATGCGATTTATGCCGCATGGCCGAGAAACAATGGCCGGATGTTTCGGGGCTGCCCTCTCGGATTCAATTCAAATTTTCACAAACGGGAAGCACAACGTCGCAAGCCACCGTGTGAAACGATACGTCGACAATGCTGCGAGGGATTGCCGAGTCGGCGATGCCTCTCGTCGCGATCCCCGCGAATTTACAACGCGCGACGAGAGCGAGATCGACAGGCAAGAAAGACGGTTCGGTTCAGCGGTTTCGCAGAAGCATAAATGCGCGCCCCGCTCGTAAAGGGAATCGAAGGGAGGAGCGAGGAGGGAGAGAGCGAACGAGCTGGCGAGAGTGAAGGAAAATAAAACGGAGGGGACCCGCCACCTCTGGGGGCAGGGAGAAGAAGGAAAGAGAAGAGAGGAGGACGCGACGTCGCATCGACGTTGGAAGATGACCGCCCGCTGATTCCGTGGATTCTGAGAATGAATCGGCCGACATGCCCGCCGAGTGACAACTCGGTTAATCGCGGGAGCGCTGTTAAGGGGCGGACAAAAACAGGGACGGACAATTTAATTAAGGATACGCCCGTAATGTAATCGGGGAGTATCTTGGGGGGGGGGGGGRGGAAAAAGCTGGCAAGCCGGATGATTTTGGCCGAGCGGAACTTGAGCGCGAATGCGAGAAAGAGAGAGAGAGAGAGAGAGAGAGAAAGCAGCACGGCTCATGCCGAATAATGAAGAGTAAGGAAGCGACGCGAGAAGGAGAGGAACAGTATCGGCATTATCTCGTGGACAAGGACCGGTGCTGGGAGACGCTTGCCTGCTGGCCTCTCGGGTTCTGGGAACGAATCAAAGATGGCTCCCGACAAAAGAACACCTTCGCTGATAGTTTGACGGTCGGGACGAGAGGCTGATGATCCCGGCGCGAAATTCAGCCCGAGTGCCAGGCATGACGGAGCGTGACGGGATAACAAAACGGTTATCTTATCGATCACTTTCACGGGCGTTTACATTGTTCGGGCGAGGAGTCGCAGGGACACGGGCTGCGGGGCCAACTCAGGTTGGCACGCCGCTTCGCAATTAGCGCGGCTCCGAGTCTCCGAATATCTCCGGGAACGATTTCCGTCCCGCCGTAACGAAAATCCCGCTGTAGGATCATCGATCCTGGCCATCGTCGCACCCAAGCGCCGACAATTAGCGCGC
The DNA here is from genome assembly GCA_020341155.1 of Eciton burchellii. Classification (NCBI taxonomy): domain Eukaryota; kingdom Metazoa; phylum Arthropoda; class Insecta; order Hymenoptera; family Formicidae; genus Eciton; species Eciton burchellii. Next base: position 3,146,440 of record JAHMML010000015.1, read on the forward strand.
GGGCGCCCTTTTACCTTCAGGAACGTCGACTCCAGCCGGCAAGGCCCGGCGAAATTGCGCCCGTGCGCGCGAATAGGATCGAGAGGGGGGGAAGAAGCAGAAGAAACACCGGAGAGCCCGCTCTCCTTCTCCCTCCCTCCTCTCTCTCTCTCTCTCTCTCTCTCGCTCGAGCGTGGAGTTCTCGGAGAGAACGCAATGTTCCTGGAACTCCCGCCATCGCCTGGACCTCTTCAGCCACGGCTTCATGGTTCAGTTAACTTTCTGTCGGCTCTTATTACGAGCAGCCCGACGCTTTATCAAGCGTATACAGCCTCGCATGCTGTACTTTGACCCGCTCGTTCCCGTGCTCTTCCCGCATCTTGCCGTTCTCTGTGCCTACCTGTTCGTCCTACCTGCTACCTTCGCCGAAATTCCTTCCGCAATTCTCATCGCTTCCCGCATCCGAGCTCCAGAAGGTCCCGCCGAGAGGAAGCCCGATAAGCGCGACGTGCAAAGATCCGCGCTCGCGCGGATGCGCGGCTCTCGCCGACGCGAGATTCGATCGCGAGTTGCCGTAAACGTCACCGTGAACGCACGTAATGAGTGGCTGCGGGATGAAGAGCGATGAACGCCGGGGCGACGATCCTCCGAGCGTGAATAATTTTTCGAGCGATTCGTATCTGGGCTTTCCTGGAGAAACGGGGAATTTCGAGCGCGAGCGCAGGCGCGATGAGCCGTCGATAGCGCGACTCGATCGCGCGCGTGCGAATGAAATAATGCTAACCCGACGACGCGTCCCGATCGCTATCGGATCGGTACCATTGGCCAAATTACACGGCGCGTTACACCGCCGCCGGCCGCCGAGGGGACGCCGACGCGCTTCTTTTCAACCCCGAGGGCGCACGGGCCTCTTCAAACCTCCCCTGCACGGCACGGTGCATCGGGCGAATGTTTCACGAGCGCGTATCATGAAATACGAACGGACGCTCCCGCCGCGAAAGCAGACATCATCGTCCGAGAATAACGGATGCCCTTCGCGTTCCTTCTCGGAAGAAAAATTCTTGATAGACGGATCGCGGTTAATCGCATTGCGGAAAATGGACGCTCTGGACGCCGATAATCGCTGGCTTCGCCAGCTGACGTAATCGACTCTAATTAGTAATTACGCGCGACGTTGACTCCGTCCGTCGTTTACTCGCTCGAAGCCAGCGATCGCCGGTTGCTCCCGCGGACGGTGGAGGGACGGAGGGACGGAGGGGTGAGGGACGTGCTCGCGCTCGGCGGCATTTATTGTACCAGTCATTTCCGCCATATCCACCACGATCGCATTACGATCTCGCGGCCGTTAATCGCGCGTAAGCGCGCGGCTAATTCATTACACCTTCCTCCCATTACACCTGATATCCTCGATCGCGAGGCGACGCGAGGGGAAGCGGGGGGGGTGGGGGGGTGCCCGGTGAATTCTTCCCCGATAAGGCGCGATAAAGCTTCCGTAATTGCTGGGGTTACCGACCGCGGATCGCATCGACACCATCGCTCCAGCGGAAACGAACCTTTCACGGAAAATCCGCGTTCGCTGCGCGGAACGGATTCCGCGTCTAGAACCTACACGAGGGACAGGCCGCCGTGGGAGAACGCGGCCGCGAAGCTGCGGAAAGTTTCCTGCGGACCAGTAGCGCGCGAGACGCGCGGATATTCGAAGCGAGAGAATATCGAAAATCGAAATGAAAAAATCGCCGATCCCGAGGCGATTCTCTTTACGTTTGCTCGGCTTAGAGAAGGATCTTCGCGTCTTGTAGGAGACTCGTCTCCAAGCCAGACGAGTCCGCTATTCGGAATTCGTCAACGACCGCAGGCCGACCGCATCGTTTGCATCGACAAAAGCGCTGAAAATCTCAATTGACAGTCATTTATTAAATCCTTTTAATAATCGCGCCTCATCAGTCGCGTACGCACATCCCTGGATTGACTTTATTCCCTTTTCTCCTTCGCGTCGATTCGTAGCATATCGAAGCAGCGAAGAGAGAGAGAGAGAGAGAGAGAGAGAGAGGGGGGGGGGAAGGGAGGAGGGAGAGTGTTCAATGTTCGTGATTTTTCCGCGATCGCGGCCGTTACCTTGAAACGATGACTTTTTCAATAAAGGCCGAGCCGAGGTTTCCGCGAATCCGCGATCCGTGGAACGACTCGGTCATTTCGATTAATAGGCTCATAAAGCGTTTATTTTATGAAAACGTACTTAAGATCACGCACGCATGCATCTTCCGGGAACGATGATCGGCGAGGCCGATCGCCATTTAGCGCGCGCGATCAGCCGCGGCACTGCTCGAGTGCGATGATCCTCGTGGAAATTTTCTCGCGTCGAAGGAAAGCCTCGCGTTTACGTCACGCCGTCAAGGCACTTAGCGGTGCCTTACGTAATCTCGCGCTCGTCCGGGACGAGCAATCGGCGGAATTCCGTCGTGGGAATCCTATCCCGCAGTACTATCCCGTAGCACGATCGTTGGAGATATCGGCGGTCGATCGGCGTGATTCGCTTCCGCGATGACGAACGATGAGCTGTCGCGGAGCTGAAGGAACTCGGAGCGTTATCGGAGCGGCCGATCGGCTATTAAAATGACGCAGCCTCTCGCAAAAGCCTCCCGGCGGAGGATTTACATAAAGGCATCGAGCCGGCGAGCGAACGAGCCATCAGGAATTTGCATTAAACGTCGCAGATCGATGACAGATACGCTCCGGCATTCCGAGCCGAAATTGCCGAGCGTGGGCGTTCCTCGTAGCGGCAGCCGCGATAGACAGCGCGATACGCGCGAAGGAAATAGCCAGGTCGTGACTGGTCCACGGTGATCGCGGCGGGAAAAAACATCGCTTTCACAAGGAACTCGCGATTAGTCAGCTTTGATCCGCGCGCGGGACGTTGCGCAAGCCGCACGAAAATGTTTCCAGACGCGCGTTGCTCGCCGGCGCGGATCTGCATGCCATTTGAACGCCCCGTAAATCCCGACGAATGATCCAGATCTCAATCTCGATCGAAAGATCGCAGCCGCGATGAAGCGAGAAGCTGAAGAATCGATGCTGCCGCATATCAAGAACGGTCGCGATGTCGCGAGCCTTTCCCTGACCCCGAGGGCACCGAGTGACCCGGGATGGGACAGAAGTCGAGACTGGATTATGATCTTAGCCGGCAATTAACGGTAACATTGTTCCAACGACGATAGAGACGACTCGAACGCGGCCTGCCTGTTTTTCGGCCTTCAACGCTCTCGTTGCAAACGAGAACCTCGGCCGCTGCTAATTGTCAGTTCAAATCGAGGCTAGAAGAAAACGGAGTTCAATCTTGCGCTGCTCCATCGCGGATCTGACGTCCAGTGTAAACGCAGTGTAAATATATTAGAGACCCAGAGCGAGACCCAGAGACGGTATTCTTTATTACTCAAATCCATATCCGAGCATAGAGTCCGTTCGGCGAGGATCGATCAAATTCTCCAACAGCGTTCACGGCGATTGCATGCAGAGCAGACTGTAGATCAGCTAGATCACGGATATTGCGCGTCCGAGCGATGATACTCTGTGCTCCGCTGCTGTTTGAATTCACCGTATTAGCGGCACAGCTTTCCAAGGACAAAACAAGATGGAACAGTATTCGTTCGACGTTTAATCTAGCAGATGCCATCTACGGATGACGGCCGCAGGTCGGCGTTAAGAGAGACGGAGTTAATTAATTCGAAGACGTGGCTCGCGAGGCGCCACGCGATCGCCGATTGCCTCCAATCGATCGGTGGATGACGATGACATGGCCTGATGCAGAGCAATCAGAGCGAACGGCTCGAACGCGAATCGATATCGCTCGATATCGACGCGGAAGAGGGTGTTTGCGAGCGTTAACGAGAGAGGGAGCACCTCGCGGGCGATTTCCATGAAAACCGAGTGAAGGCGGATATCCGGGATGCCCGGGGATCAAGGCTCCAGTCATAATTGCTTCTTCGAAACGTTTCGATTGTCGATTGCAAAATCGCAATCGCGCCTGGCGAGGATACATCCGTCGAGACGTTCCTCTCGCTTTCGCCATTTTTGTCGGCGATGTAATCGAATATTGAGAGAGAGAGAGAGAGCCCTCCGGCGGAGAGCAGAGAAATTGACGCGGCTATCGTTTGATCTGAATCGTTAGTATCGCGAGTATCGCGAAGCCGATAGACAAAGACGGTGCAAAGTGCAGTCAGGTGGGCGCCTTCTCTGTCGCTTATCCTTTCACGCATTATTCGCGGGAGACGACATCTTGGAGAATCGCCGGTGCGAGAGCACGAACGGCAGGAGGGAATCGTAAGCGGTCGTAAAAGCGCGTGCCGGCGTTATAAAAGAGAAAAATGAGACAGCGCGTAAAAGAAGCTCGTCCCGTGGCGCGGGATCGCGCGATCGCGGCGAATGTCGCAGGAGCGAGAGATCGTCCGGTTGAATTTCTCGCTTGTCTCTCGCGGCTAATCTTTCACCCTTCACCTGTTCGTCAGAGTCACGTCGGTCAAATCATCAAAATGGTCATAAAGGATCATCAACAGCGTCGGGATAGCGAGCTCCGATCGATCCGCGAATCGAGTCAGCCTCGGCGTGCGCGGCATTGAGCTTCGATGTATGCGTTCCGCCACGAAGCGACGAAACGATTCCGCAATCGCAAACATCATTTACCCGCCTGACTCGTCCGGCTAATTAACGGCGAAGCGTGTCCCCCGCGCAACGCACATTTCGTCACGCGCGAGGCGTGATCGCGAGGTCAAAGGTGGTCTGCCGTCTCCATGGCGGGATTGCTGTTGAGTGGCAATTTATGGCGGATATCACACGGTAGTCGATCCGCGCGATAAAGAAGCCTCCATAAAGCATGTTCGCACTCGCGCACTCGCGCGACAGCGCCGATGATTAACCGCTCGCGGCGATCGATTCGCGAGATAAGGCGAGACGCGCGCGGAAAGTAAAAGAGGAGACGACAAAGAGAGAGAGTGAGAGAGAGAGAGAAAAGGAGAGGAGGGGAGGAGGATGAGGACGAAAGAATTCATTAGAGCGGGCGGGGGGGGGGRGGAGGAGGAAGAGCATTGAATGCAAATGCCGCGCGACTGTGCACTCCGCCGCGTCGCGGCAGCGCGCGAGTGCGCGTAATCGTAATGCGCGCACGCCGAGTGCGTTATGAATGCCATTACGAGCGGTGTTGTGGCATAGGGAGTTAACCCGCGGTCGCCGTAAGTGCAAGTGTCACAGAGGCAGAGCGCAAAGTAACGCTGTTAATCCTCGGCGATTGCTTCATTTCACGCGCGCGACCGCGACACTCGTAAACGCGATTAGATCGTGAATGAACGAGAGGCCGGCCCCGCTGACGGACAGATATGATGACGGACGTGATGGATTTCGCACGAGCGCGGGAGATTTACGGCGCCGCATTAACGCGTTACTTCCGCCAGGCTCGCGTTCAAGGAGAATCGGGGATGATCGATGCCCGCTCCTCGTCTCGATTCCTCGGCGAATCGAATTTGCCGATCGACCGTCCGACGAAGGCGCACTCGGCCAAACGCGCGGAAATCTGGAGCCGGCGTTTTATCGCGCCGGCCGCGCTTTAATTCGCGTCCACACGTGTCCCTTATTTCACGGTAATGTTCGATTGCACTTCTCCAGTGCAATCCAGTAAGCCGATCGCATTCCCAGGGAGAGGGAGAGAGGAATTTCCCGACACTAATCGCGAATAAGATGAAACATTTTGCGTTTCTGACATTCGTATTTCAGATATCGCGACATTCCGGAGGCGAATGAATCTTAATTATGCTTTCATTTCTCAGGGAAATGCCATCGCATTATACGCTGGCGTATATACCCATAACTAATACGCTGGCGATTTCGAGCGAGCGATCGTAAATATTCGTCGATAGATCGGATCGTGAGAGTACTCGAGACAAAGATCGAGAGAAGCGCGTGTGTGGTGCATCATCGTCTCTCATGACTGTCCGGAAGTGATCCTATAAGTGATATTAATAAATGTCCTGCAATTATGTTAGCTGTTAATCGGATCGCTAGGATTAGAGATCGGATAATTAGTCCGATTGTTTCGATCAGTGAACTATGAAAGACATGAGAATTAAAGGTGTTCCTTTAAGAGGGGTTAGATGTGAGCATGTATCATGTAAAGAATCTTATATGAATCTTGATGAAGTAAAAATGTAAGGAAATGAGCCGAGAAAATTGCTTGATAAAATTATGAGAAATATACAAAATTAGAATAATCAGGTTGGATTGGGAGTATTTGATTAAAATTTTTAATTCATTATACAAGGTATTGAGTAAAAGTAAAGAATATTATTTGGTATCGAGACTGGTGGATTGATTGGGGGAATGGGGCAATGAAGATAAATATAATGAATAATCTTCGAACAAATCTCGCGTTAGACGCGTTAGACTGATTCACGTTTCCTCGGTCTTCTCAGCGTGCTGCACTCTCGGGGCGGCAGACACTTTTCCGTTAGAACTGAATCATGTCACGCCGCCTGATTAATCCGTCCGCGTCCGTCTCTCTGGGCGGAGCCGCACGAAAATCGCGCTCCGTAAACGTGGAACCGGTCGCGATCCCGTTAATTAATCGCGGCACCAGATAATCCGCGATGAAAGGAGAAAACGCGCGACACATCGTTACCGCGATAATGGTGGCGGTCCTCTCTCTCCTTTAGTCGAGAGGGAGAAGCCGAGAGTCGAGAGTCAAGAGTCAAGAGAGAGAGAGAGAGAGAGAGAGAGAGAGAGAGAGAGAGAGAGAGAGAGAGAGAGGAGACGAAGTGGTCGGGACAGCCAGCTAATGATTAATCGACGACCCGGCGTTAAAATAGACACCGAGTATATAGAGTCGCCGGGGAATATGAGTGCGGTCCGATGCCCGCGTTGGGGCGGCAGTCGCGATTTGGAGGGCCGCCAAGTTTCGGTCGTACCGAAAGCGTCGAGTAGCCACCAGGAAGGATGGAAATAGGCGATTAGGCAGATGCGATCAATTCCGAGGCTCTCCGACGCCGGGGGAGGAGCGGAGGGCGACCCTCTTTATCGCGCGGGGCCAACGCGGACGATCTGAAGCTGACGCGTGGAAGCTTGCGACTAGAGGCGCCGCTGAGTAATTAAATCCAGGGATCCGCGCGTGGCCGACCCGTGAACAACGTTCTTGAAGCACCGCGATTTTACAAAGACGCGTATACGTATACCTAAGTGTGCGGGATGAGCTTTCTCTCTCTCTCTCTCTCTCTCTCTCTGTGGCCGCGTTCTTTCTGGAGTGGGCGATGATGGGGCGAGAAGATCGAAAGCATTCTTCTTGTTCAAGCTTTCAAGCCTCGTGGCCTGCTCTTTTGCCGCCGTTGCCTTTCTGCCTTTTGGTCATATCGTCTGCCTCTCTCCTGCCGACAGGTGACTCGTCTCTTGCAATTTTCAGCAGTCCGTTGTCCTCCATTCTATTTACGTGTTCGTTGCACTCTATTTCTCGCTGCCGTGTAGCCGTTCATTCACGTCTTCTACTTTGATGATCTCGTGTCCCTGTTGCCCCATGCGGCAGTTTTTCCCCGAGACACGCCTCGGTATTCTCATCTCTGTCGGTTCTTTGTGTCTCGACGTGTCGGCTCCCGTCTCTCCTCTGCATGTCATAATGCACGACGATATCTAGCAGTCGCTCACGTGGATACTTTGCTCGATCGGAAGCCGCGGACGGATATTAACTTGCCGCTGGCCTCTGATTGGCTCCCAGGCAATCGGTCTCGCAGGCTGCAATCGCAACAGCGCGAGTCGAGAAAACGCGGCTCCTCCTGCCGCGTTCCCGTCCGAGAGGACGATATCTCGGCGCAACTGCGCGAGAATCGAGAGAATAGACCGCCTCTATTCCCGGCGGACAGTTGTCATCTGTCATCGGCGCCGAATCCTGCGCGCGTTTTCGACTACGCTCGATCTAATTTATCGCTCGCGAGTCGACGACAATTCAGGACGGGCGTTCTGCCCGGAGGATCGCCACGTCGTTCCGCCGCGAAGATGCGTCGCGCTGGATTGCAGGAGACGCGCGGATAGAGAGAGAGAAAGAGAGAGAGAGAGAGAGAGAGAGAGAGAGAGAGAGAGAGAGAGAGAGAGAGAGACAGGAGGAAAAGGAATAACAACAAGCGGCGGCTCGGCACGAATAATTTAGCGGGCCGATCGTTAACGTCCGGACTCGGCGAGGCCGAAAATACGAGCGCGAGTCGTCGCGTAACGGGGCGGGATTCGCTAGCGCGATACGATGACGAATACGAATGACCTCGACTTGATTCATCGCGCACTCGGCTCGCCGCGGCGTCGGCGAGGGGAAAGAAAAATATCGCGGTCCTCGGTATTTCGAGAATCCCGCGGGCCGTTAAATCAGCCGATGCTCCGCGAGGCGAGCGCCT
>JAHMML010000015.1:3154966-3186638 GCA_020341155.1 Eciton burchellii
CCCCCCCCCCCCTCCCCCGGTCCGGCGTGACACTTCACGGGGGCGAGCTGAGTTCCTTCTCTTTCTCCCGCGACGAATCCCGCGAGCGCGGCTCTATTGCGCAGCGGACCGGTCGCGGGGAGGGGTTATTTCGAGTGCGTTAGTCACTCTGTGCATCTGCTTGAAATAATTCGTAGAAATTACGTAGCGAGGATTCTCTAAGCGCCGATACCGCGTCCGCGAGCGAGCTCGTCGGCATATTTATACCGCAAGCGGATTATCTAAGTGGGTTAACGTATCCTTTAGACGCGTGCACATAGGCGACTCGTATCGCACGGCGATGCGAGCGTGGAAAAAGGCGAGTGCACCAACGATTCGTGATCATTTCACGCGACCTACTCGCTCGGGAATGAAACGATCGACGAGGCGGGAAAACTCGCGGGAGGATCTCTCGGTAGCCTGGACTTTCCAACAGGCGGACAGCGAGCGTTTCTTTCTGTCCAGGGCTTTCGCCACTTTGCGATTAAATTTCCGCAAATGAATACTAACGAGCGCGCTTTCCGGATTTAGCGAGAAGCGGCGGCGAAAAATGCCTCGCATTGAGTGCCGCGTCGACAGATTTGCGGCACGCAAACGCCGCAACGAATGCTATAATTACGCTTTCGTCGACGGCGAATTAACCGCGCGCGCGCGTACCGCGAGGCGTGTCGCAATCTTTCCGCTCGGCCCGCGCGGCGCGAGGAACTGCTCTTGTATCTTGTATCCCAGCGCGTTTCCCCGATGCGGCGCATAACCCGCGAGATATTTGCGTGCGAGGACGCAATGTCCACGCGCGGCTTATGAATCGCGGCTGCGGATTCAGCGACACTCGAGCCTCGCAAATCGGATCCGCGATTCCGAAGCTGAAACAAGGACGGACGCCTCGCGATTCATCGGCGATCGCGCATCGGCGAGTCTCCAATGGAAGCGTTCCTCCGTGGAATCCTCGTTCGCAAGGTCTGTCAGAGTGCCAAGTATTCATCGTCTCTTGATTCGCCGCCGTTCGCGAGATACGGAGTGATCCGAGAGAAAGAGAGAGGAAGAGAGAGAGAGAGAGAGAGAGAGAGAGAGAGAGAGAGAGAGAGGGAGAGAGAGAGAGAGACTGGTAAATGGGAACTCGCTCGCGATGTGCCGACGTGCTCGGGAAACGGGCTTTCATAAAATAATGACGCCAATCGTAAAAAAGAGTCGTAAAACCTTCGTATCCAGTTAACGAAACGGTCCGGCATACATATACGACCTTACGACCCTTACGGCGAGCTCTCAATGGAATAAAACGTTATTGCCGAAAGCGCGCTCGTTTGAAAAGGGACCGGAGGGAGCCGTGAAAGCCGCCACGTCCGAAAATTCCGTCAATGGAGACGAGGGTGACGTTCACGCCGCCCCTCCGCGTTATCGATCGATCGATTCGGACGTCTCGCGGGAATTCCGCCCGCGTAAACGCGGAACGCGCGACTATCAGAGCTGTCCAAGCCCTTTTCCCGGCCTCGGCGGTGCGGCTGTTTCGCAACTCGCGGCATTTGTCAAAATCCCGCGAGGGATACTCGTATCGATACTCGGGACTCGATATCGCGGCGAGGTTACGTGCGACGTTCGGGGGATTTCCCGGGGAATCCACGAGCGGCGGCGACGCCGGAGGTGGGGGTGGGGCGACGAGGTGGAGGGGGCGTCGCGCGGCAACGCTCGCGCGTCGAATGACGCTTCTACTCTCTCGCGAATCCACCGCGCTGCGTCCGCGACTATTTCTGAGATCATTAGCGCCGAGATCATTAGCGAACGCGACGCTGCGGTCCACTCTCTCTCTCTCTCTCTCTCTCTCTCTCTCTCTCTCTCTCTCTCTCTCTCTCGCTCGCTCTCCCGAAAGGAACCGACACGTGAATCACGCGAAGGAAAACAGAGAGAACTTTTCCTCGTGTTGATGTCGTTATTATCTCCCGCGTTTCGGACTCGATCAGTTCGCGATCTGAAATCGCTCGCGAATCACCGGACGCGAAGAGCCGTTCGTATTTATAACTCTAATCTCGCTCCAAATAGCGAGCGTGCACGCGCGCGCGCGCGCGCGCGCGCGCTGCATGGAGATAATTGCTCCGGAGCGTCGGAGATCCGATGACTCATCGCGTTTCCTCTGCATCGTATTTCGCGTCATCGCGAGATTATATTTGCCACTAGCTCATGATGAGGCGGCGCTTTCTTCCTATTAGTGTTTATGTCATCCCATCCGTGATATCCGGAAGAAACCATACCGCGAGTACCGCGGCGCCGAATTAAGAAACGCGAGATGGACCGATATATCTGCGCCGGCTGCGTTTTAAGTCTGATGATCCAAGTGTCGATCCCGCATCGACGATTCCGCTTGCATTGCTTGAGCTGAGCATTGCTCGCGAGACACGCACCTCGATAACGCTGATCGATTATAAGTCTCGCGTTTAGAGAAAGAAATGCGCGAAAGCGCATCGCTTGATTTTACGAACGATGGACCGAAGCGAGTCATTGGAAGGAAACGAGCGCGCGCAAGGGACATCGAATTTAAAAGCCGAGATCATGAGATTTAAAAACGACTCTGCAAGAATCTGCGCTCGAGAAATCGCTGCTTCAGCGACGATATCCTCGAATCGCCAAGCATAACTCGAATTAAACTAGCCACACGTATGGCAATTCTTCCGAGTGAAAGCAGATGCGTTTGGCCGGCCGACAGATGCGCGTACAAAAGCCCGTTGTCCTTTGAACAACGGCGGTCTCAGGCGGCAAGAGTTCAACTCCTGATGACTACTTTGACATTTGGCAGCGATGTCAGATTTTCGCCGATGCCGTCCATTCGCGCGCAGACGAGCGATTGAATTCGCCTGGAGCGTTATGCAAGCGGAGAAATCGCTGGAGCAAAGTATCATCCGAAAGATTAATTCTAACGAGAGTAGAGGTCGATCTTGTTTGCACTTGCACGCGCGATTCGCGCGCGGAGCGCGAGGCTTATCCGAGGATCGACATCGCGCTTCGTTGCTCGTAGCGATCACCCGACCGATGCTCGCGCGATACTGACAGTCGGGGAATCCCGATCCCGATCTCGAAAGCCGGAGATACAATTCTAAGCGAACGAGCGCAACATCGCACGGTGATCAATGACGAGCCTTCAATCGGAAGGTCGCGCATCCAATTCCTGAGCTCTTCGCTCGTCTCGGCATGGCTCAACGCGCAAATTGCCGTTTCATTAGTCTAATTTGCTCGGCCGGGCCGCGGAATTCAAGCGGCGAGCGAGAGAGGAAGAGAAGCAACTCCAAGGAGCTTGAGCGGAAGAGGCTCCGATACGCGATTGCGGCGACGAGAGCCGCTAAATTCAAGCCGAAAAATGAAAAATCTCATCCGCGCGAGCCTTCTCGAGGCGGAAAATTCTGTCGCGCAAACAAAAGTTCCAGTTATTCTCGTCAGTCGCGAAAGTTTCCCTCTCGCAATTTCCGCCACGATGACGCTGCTCGGACCACGTGCGGCTCGGGCCCGCACAGGGCGCTCGACGGAGGAGCAGAGGAGAGCGAGATTCCAGGAAAGCTTCGATTTCTTCGTATCGCGTGCAGAGGGAGATTCGATGCAGAACCTTCACGAATCCTCTGCTCTCGGTTTCGCCCCCGTTCGCCCGCTTCGACCCCGCTTCCACGAAACCTCCGTGACGATCGCTTTGCATCACTGAATATGCTCGCTCTGTTCTCGCGAGCGTCGCCGAAATCCTCTTAAAAGCCGGCAGAGGATCGCCAAAGCGCGAGAGGAGCCTCTGCGATCGAAGCGCGATCCAAACTATGGATCCTGGCGGGCGAGTTCGCACTCCTCGATATCGATATCGAACTCGCATATCGAAACGGTGACGCTTGAAATCTCCCGTGTCCCGCTCTTCTTACCTCGGGATTTCGATGTTCTGGACATGACGGACGCTCTCGCGCATGTCCGCAACGGACAGTCGCGCGTGTAAACGCGCATAAATCGCGACCTCAGCATCGGCGATGATTTATTGACGGTGGCCCGCGTTCAAAAATCAACCGCGCTCTCGGACGAGCGATAATAACGACGACGAGGCGCGCTCGGACGAGTGTCGATCACGGTGTCGGTTTTGATAGCGTCGATCAGCGTGTCATTTCGATGAAATTGATCGGGGATCAATTGCGATACCGTTCCGAATACGTCACTTATTAGCGACGAGTGTTTGCCAATAGGATTAATGGATATAAACAACCGCACCGCATTAAACATGCATTAGAGACGCGCATCGGGAAACGCAATCGAGGGGAAGAGAGGGACAGCGAAGGGAGAGACAATAAATAATGGCACTTGATGAAGAGAATGGTATCGATTGCGTTAACGTAATTAGCAGCGCCGAGCGAACATATCGCGCGGATTCCTCGAGGCATCGAGTGCTCGGTTCGTTAACGGGGAGGAAAGACGGCGCCAAAACCATCGGACGCTTCCGAAACAGCTATTTCGACTAATCGAATCCTGGATAATGGGGCGCAAGGCTCGCTTAACTGTGCCGAGGATCGGAATCTCGGGGAAACCTGAGAGAGAAAGAGAAAGAGAAAGAAAGAGAGAGAGAGAGAGAGAGAGAGAGAGAGAGAGAGAGAGAGAGAGWGAGAGAGAGGGGAATCGATGGATACGCGTGGCCTCTGGAAAGTCTTTTCGGAAAATTGCGAGGAGGCGTCTGAATGGATGAGTCTCGCATTTTTGTTATCAGCGATCAGGCGTTCCTCTGAACTTGATTCGTCTAAACTAGCGTCCCTCTTGCTCCCGGAGGGGGCGAAACGCGGGGGAACAAAAGGATATCTACTCGAGGCCACGAAGCATCGCCGTTTTTGCGCGAAATAGCCTTCCCATAATCACGAAGAATCGGACGATCTCATTGAGAGCGGAGCTCTCAATATCTCGAATAAGCGAAGCGGAGCGAAAAACAGGGCTCATGAGAAAATAGTTTTCTTTCGCTTGCGATTGCGACGCATTTAATTATTGCTTGCCAGGCTTACATCTGCCTAGCTAACGTCCCTGTCATTCTCTTCAGCCTTGCCGAGCCCTGGTGTCTTCGTCGTCTTCAACAGAACTCCCTGCATAATTTCGTGCAAAGAAAAGCTCTTCGTTTTATTCTAAAGATCTCGACTGACGTCGAGAGACGTCGAAGGCGTCGAGGCAAATTCAGCTTAGAAAGTACTCAGTCCATTCACGCTTTTAGCATCGAGGACAAGAGGAAACGGCTGGTCGCCGTGCGATAAATCGAAAGGTACCGATTGTTGCATTAGCGACTATCGCGCCTGTGGAAGAACCTGTTCCGCCATAATCGGTGAGCAACGCATGACATCAACCCCCATTAAGTGTCGGCGCGTCCGTATCGGTATATGCAAAACTTTCGTGCGGCCTCGAGAGACGCCCCGGCATTCCGCTCGAGCTGGCTAAGAGGCGGCGGTGAAGCCAGCCGCACCGTAGATGCGCGTTTAATTAAAACGTCGTCTTGTATCCACCGGATAGCTCATTTGCAAGTATCAGAAACAATGGCGGATTTCAGCGACTTTGCCCGCCGAGGCAACGATATCGCGAACGGTCAGAAACAGCCGATTTAGTAACGGACGCGCCGGCTCGAGAGGGACAACGGGCCGCGCATTGCGATTGCGATTAATCGAGAGAATCTCGATGTCGAGACAAGCTCCGCGCGAAACTCGGAGGTCCGCGAGGACAAAGCCGAAAGATTACGATCGGAAGAAACGCGTCGTCACGAATTTATGTCCGCGATGCGGACACGGACCCTTCTCTCTCTCTCTCTCTCTCTCTCTCTCTCTCTCTCTCTCTCTCTCTCTCTCTCTCTCAGCAGCGGCATTTTCACAATAAAAAGAATTTATCTGCGCCTTGATATTTATAATTCTTGGGACATTAACGTAGCGCGTTAATGTTAATGGGGATTACGGGGAGGCCGATAATTTATGAGACGCCGCGACGTAAAGCGTCGCTTAATGCATATGGTAATCGATGACGCAGACGCACCGCCGCGGAATCGTCACTCTCCGTGCGAGTTATCGAGGCTCGTCCGCGCGCGCGATTCGATCGCTCCGTTCGCGCGGCGCGTATGCAAAGCAGCGTATTTCGCTGGCGTCTCCGAACGAATGGAAAGAGGAAACCGTCGTCGTCGAGGCAGATCTTCTGATCTTCTTCATCGAGCTCCGTTTCCACGAATAATCGCGCTTGCGCGCTTTCGCGAGACGATGATCCGATCCTCCATTCGGTCGATCATTCGATCGCCCTAAATTTATCCGTTTATCATCATCCTCGATCGCGACGCGGCGCGAATCCGCTCGCGGAAGACGGACGCTGCTCCTCCGAGACGTTCGCGAGCAGAGCCGAATCAGCTCGAGGCCGGGGACGATACGGTTTCGCGCCATTCCCGACAGCAGGAATGCGGGAACGTGATTCCACGCTTCCCACGATTCTTATTTCGGACGGCAGGATAGACGCCGACCGCTCCGGGGGTGTCCTTTAAATCTTCGCCAGTGGATTCCGCGCGTTCTAACGTCATCCCGCAAGCGGCGAGGGAGATCATTCCCGGAACAGCGGCAGTAAAATTTAACGATCGCTGTCTGCGGGAGGGAGAAGAGAAAGAGGCGGGGTGTCCCCAATTAAGAGATACAAATTGGATTTCGGACGCGACAGACGAGCGACAGACGCGTCGACGCGAGCGTCGCCGATATCAAGAACAAAGAGGGTCAAAGAAGAACTGCCGCTTGCTTGCCAGAACGTGTCTCGAGAGATCTCTTCCGTTTCGCCTCACTCGACGACCGTCCGGCGGACGGTCCGCAGTGCGCAGCCGCGCGAGCGGATCAAACCGGAGAGAGCTTCCAGGAAAGTTTTCCGCGACGACCGCAGTTACTTCCGCAATGAGCTAAACGTCGGTCGACGAGCTTTCGAGGGAAACGAGGGAAGGATAAGATAAGAAGCGAAGAAGAGACGCACTGTTCGCGATTCCCCGACGTCACTTTGGCAGAGCGCCATACCCTCCCTCCCTCCCTCCCTCCGCCCGCCGTCCCGGGGAATGCAGAGGCGTGGGAGTGGAATTCCCTGATTCTCATGAGCCTAATTTTGGGATCGCGCCGACCTGCTGTCGACCGGCCGGAAACCGAAATTACGAATCTGGAACGGTGTCCCATTTTTTCCGCTCGCGTCTCTCTCTCTCTCTCTCTCTCTCTCTCTCTCTCTCTCTCTCTCTCTCGGCGATTCTCAGGAAATATCCGCAAGAAAGACTCGGGATCAAAGGGGTCCCGACGTCGCTCGCGATTATTTGCAGTGTGATTATGCCGGCGGCGATTATGCGGTAGGAGGCGAACTCTAGCGAATCCGCGCTTCGCGCATTCCGCCGCGGCGCGACGCGGCGGCCAATCCTGCCGCGCTTTATTTTTCCGCGCGCGCGGATCGGCGCGCACCGAAATAGCCATGCCGCCGCCGCCGCCGCCGCCGCCGCTGCCGCGAGAGTTATTACAGCATTGAACTACGCGGATCGGCGCGCACTTTTCGGCAACCGCCTCGCCTTGGCTTCGATTCCTGTCGCCGTGTCCTCAAAGGTTACGGCGAGCGCCGAGGCGCACACCTCGCTGCATCGAAATTCGTGCCGCGTATTATTTCTGGCGCCACGCCGCGAGGCCGAGGCAAGGGATGGCGCGGTTTCACGCGGGTCGCACGCGGTCCCGTCCCCTCTGCCCGTTTGCCCTTCTTTTATTTTTCTCTTATTTTTCGCCAACGGGATTCTGCCCACGGCGATCGAATTCTCGCCGCGGCGTGCCGCGAGCTCCCCGCGCCCATCCTCGAAGCTGCCCGTCTTGGCAAGCGACTCCATCGAGCCGCGCATTTTTCCGACCGGAATACCCTCAGGCCGTCGTCGGCTTGTGTTTACGATATTATCTCCCGAGATTCTCCCTCTCCCCCGCTCGAAGCCAGCCAGCTCCTCGAATTCCTTCGCGAATTTCGCTCGCGGGAAAACCCGCACGAATTGCGACCTCGCCGGGAGCGAATCGGGAACTTGATCCCGGCTGACCGCTATTGATCAGACGAAGAAGCGACGTCGAGGTTAGACACCGTCCTAGGACGGGGAAGATGGAGAACGGATACTCGGTTAACGGTTCGATAGCGTGGGTGTAACGCTCGGACGAGTCGCGTCATTCGCGGATGATAACGGGAGACAACGACCTTCGGGCCGACCTCTCGGTGAACTAACGACGCTCCCGGGCGGGATCCGCGTGTCACACGGCGAGCGGACCTATGACCGCAACGAAGAATCGTTTCCGCGAAGCGAATGCGCGAATCGTGACGCACAAATTGCCGTGATTGTCCGCGCATGGCCGGCCGCGGACAAAAGCGGAGAGATTGCGACCAATGGCTTCATTTGCGTCAATTTCCACCGCGATCTTCTACGGAAATCGTCAGTCGGACAGCGTCAGTCGTACTCCCTTTGGAGGAGGACAGATATCGCGGACGACATTGACGATTCTTCCGCGAGACTCGCTTGCTACCGTTCTGGAGCGAGTTTCTGAATTCCGAGGAAAATCGAATAGCGAGCGAGCGCCGAGTAACGACGATCGAAGCAGAATAAGAGTCGAGATAGCGAGAAGCATCTCGACATTGCGCTGGCCATTCCGCGATCCAGCGTGGGAAAATATAAATATAATTGACCAACGCGCGTCTCCTCGCGATTCCCTGAAACTCATCGGGGGAGAATCGCTGAAAGTCCGAGCGAAAAATGATTTCCGGACAGGATCTTCTCTCCGAGCAGATGGTAGCAGGTGGTAGTTTCGTCTAATTGTCGCCTTCGGTAATTCGGTAACTAAACTGAAGCGAAGAAGAGCTATCCCGGGATCAGGAATTCCATCTCGCGAGTCCGCGCCGCGAGCCGCCGAAAGTTGGACGCGCGCCACCGATGGATGAGCTGACTAATCGAATGTGCACCTCGTAGGCTTATTCCGGTTCTTCGGGGAACCTCCGCCGCGTACTTTCTGCCCTGCCGTCGCCGCCGTTTTCGCGGTTTATTTCCGTTGTGTAATTCACGAAAATAAGCGCGCGCACCCGCTTCGGGCTCCGAGCTCGGGCGGCCTCCGCGAGACGGCGGCGGCAAAATTTTAAGTGACCGCATAAACGCGCGAACGCTGAAATCGCGATTAATCGATGAGCGAGGTGAACATCTAGCGACTTGCCGGCGTGCCGGCATGCGCTAACGAATAATGAATAATTTCTCGCTTTGCATAAATCAGAGCGCTCCGCAGCGGAGAGGGAAAAGAGAGAAAAGGGAGAAGGAAAAATAGGGGAAAAAGAGCGAGTCGAATATATCGCAGGAAATGCGGCCGCGGTGGGAATTATTAATGAATATTCCGATCGTCCCGCGTCCCGCGTGGCGAGATTGACTCGCCGAGGGTCGTGAATTTCGGTAAATTATACGACAATATTTATATACATTATCGAATATTCGAATATTCGACGAGCCGCGTCAGCGTCCGCGCGCGATCAGCGTCGGCGCCTTTATCGAGCATTAAAATGCTAAGGAAGATCGCGATAGCGATCGTGCGATATATTCTCATCAACTTGCACTGATGTCGCATTTGTTTATCGTGAGACGTATGAATAGTAATTTATTATGATGATTATACGCTGATTATTCCTGAGAAACCGTGCGCGTCGGTATAATTCTTGCGCAAGAACTTTGAACTTGTCGTCGCGTAGACTGCTTTATTCGGCTCCGAGTTCCGCGTAGAAGCGAACATTACGCAATTATGGTTCGCGCGTCGCCGCCGGCGCATTAGTTACTATTACCTACACTATCAATGACGCACGTGTTCTCCACGTTCTCCACGCGCGACAACACGCGATCGATTAAAATTCCGCGGAGAGTGACGCGGCCGAGGATGGAAATTCGATGACGAATCTTCTGACGCGAGATCAAATTCGACGAATGGAAGGCGGATGGAGCCGCGGCGATCTTCTCCCCGAAGAGAATCAGATATCGCTCGAAGGGAAATTCAAGACGGATTCGTCTCCTGTGCGATGTGTGCGAACGATTGTCGCGGAGACATTAGCGGCCAGGGTGTTTCGACACACACTAAACACACTGAACACACGGTTCGCTCTATTTGACGAATTATTGCGTGCGATCGCGCGCGGCCGCTAGAGATAAATCGGGGAGAGTATCGAGGAGAGTATCGATCCTCCTCCGCGAGGAGGATTCTCGATGAATTTTTCGCGATTTTGGCGACAAGACAAACATCGGGAAGTGGGACAACGTAGCGGTTACAACTAGGTACACGATTAATCGTCATCATTAATGCCAGGCGTTCTCACCTGTGAATTTTCGCCAATTACGACCGCAAACGCCGCTTGTGCCAACTGTTCTCGGCCGAGCGGCGAATCCAGAATTCTGGCGACGATTGCGCACTTTACTGCGCGAGCTTGCCTTTATTCGGTTCGTCATGCATTCGGAACTCGAATAAATCGCTTCATCCAGCATTCAGCGGCATTAAATAATCCAGCGACCGCTGAGCGACCGCTGAGCAGCGACCGCAGGCTCGGCGTCTGCTCCATTTTGCGATCCGCGTTGCAGCTTCGCTTAATTACATAAATCATAGGCTCCAGCCTTTCCTCATAGCGCACTCGGCGTCGGATTCCGCGCATCTAGCGACGAATTCCATTTGCGGCCGATCCGGACGCTTTCGGATGAGCACACGATAATACGAGCGTACTCGTATTTGCGGAACGACTCGCGCTGGCTGATGTCGTCGGCCGGTGTTATTTTTCCGCCATTTCGCGCGCGGAACGCTCGAGCGGAGGAACGGTGCCGGAATAAAACGGCGCCGCGTACATGTTTATTCCGCGCAAATCATAGGAGGCTCTTGGAACAAATTCCCGATAAGCGAGGCGATTGGCCAGCGGCCTTCGTCGAAAAGTATAACCGCCTGCTGCACGTGACTGCAATGGGGAACAAGATATGCATTATTCATCAGTATGAAATTATTGCCAACAGAGAGAGAGAGAGAGAGAGAGAGAGAGAGAGAGAGGAGGGAGATAACGGCATAAGGAAGATGCTAGGATCAGAATGAAAGAAAGTTTCGAATCTCTTTGGACAAGTAGTCCCTGTCCCTGTCCCTGATGAAAACTCGTTCCCGCGCGCGAATTATCGATAATTACAGGCGTGTAAAGGTATAATACGCAAACGATGAGGTGCGGGCTCGACTTAAAGTTCAAGGAAAGATCAAGAAAGTCGACGCCGGATTGGAAAGTTGAAAACGCTTGGCATCCGGAATGGAAACGAGTCGCGGCCTAAAGGAGACGAGCAAGGCGAAACGATCCTCTTGCGGATTCCTCGGCACGATTCCGATTTCCAACGTCGACTCCTGGAACGAATCCCAATAATGGAAACTGTTGTGCGAGCGACGCGGAATCGCCGGAATGCTCGCGACTCGCCAATGGAATTCGCGCGAGGGGAT
The DNA here is from genome assembly GCA_020341155.1 of Eciton burchellii. Taxonomy (NCBI): domain Eukaryota; kingdom Metazoa; phylum Arthropoda; class Insecta; order Hymenoptera; family Formicidae; genus Eciton; species Eciton burchellii. Next base: position 3,166,459 of record JAHMML010000015.1, read on the forward strand.
GATGGCAGCGAGGGGAGAGAATCGGCGGCGAGATCGTTCTGTCGGCCGGCCCGACGAAAGAAAGAAGATATTCTCCGCACATAAGGATTCGCTCTGGAATCCCGCTCGATAATTCATGGAGACGAAATCACGCTCTTCCACGAAGCAGCTGGTCCGCGGCGAAGGCGAAGATGCGGAATCTTAAAAAATGTATCCCTCCATACCATCGCGGTCCGGAACGGGATCGCGATTTCATTTCGAGTTCCCGATTTCTCGACCCGATGAAAGATTGATTCCAAGCGCCGATAATTCACAATAAACGATCGATCCGAAATGATAATATCTTATTTATAACTCGTGAGGCAGAAGGAGCAAGATCACGTGCATCCGAGCTTCCGAGCATCGGAAGCTCTTGGAGATCTTGGAACGAAGGGATGAGCGCGTTGTCGCGAATTTCGCTTATGCTGGAAGATCGATGGCTCGATGCGCGTACTCGAAGAGCGCCGATCGTCGGCGACAGGTCGACTTCAGTTTTGATGACGTCGAACCAGAAACAGCAAGGCTCGTTCATTACAATTATCCCAGCGCGCGCGCGCGAATAATCCACGACGGCAAAAGCGAACGCTTTGCCTGACCACGATGAGCTTATTTTGATTCTCAGCACAAGGATGATGATCGATCGCAGACTCTCAGCGAGGCGCGCATCGATCAGCGCATGCACAGAATCGAAATATTCCGGTCCGGTCTTTTATCTCGCGTATTTCTTACTTGGATTGACATTTTCCAATCCAAAACCGATGGATATTCTGTTTCGTGTTTTCGTGATAAATCGTTGTAAAAATGCACGACGATTTGACGTCCGCGCGCGCACGATGTTAAGTTATTATTTTGTACTTTCTAGCACGCTGGGAGAACAAGCGCGGACAAGATTCGCCGAAGCGAAGCAGAGCGCGTACGTAATTATGCGAAATCTTGGTCGCGACTCTGTATAATGTCAGCAGCGCTGCCTGCAGATGAAAATCTCTCATCTGCGGGAAAGCTCCTGGAAGATCGCTACAGTCGCACGGCGGCTAGATCAATCGCAAGCTCCCGCTCGGGGGAGCGCGAGCAAAAAAGCAACCGAGTAACTCTTTAATTATCCGTCTGCTAGCAGCAACCGCCGCTGCAGCGGGAGAAAAAGCGGGCGGAGCCGCTCGGTGAAAGAGACCGACTCGGCTCCATTCAGGACTCGCGCGATTTTCAGTCCCCTTCAAGGCCTCTCGTCAACGGCGGCAGCCCTCCATTCAGTCTTTCTTACGGCGACGGCGTCCGCGACTTCTTCCCCAGGAAGAAGCTCCTTGATATTCCGCCGGCGCTCGCGCGCTGATAATACTCGCCTCAACGGGGCCCGGGGCCTTCCCCCACCACCGGCCGCGCGAGGAGGTCCCACCAGGCCCCGACGCGTTCGCGTGGACATAAAAGGCAACCCCGCGAGGACGGCCGCCTCTCTGACACGATGAACGCGGCCACTTGCGAGCTTACGTGGGCTGTCTGGGCCCCCTCCTCCCGCCAGCCCTCGTAGCTCGCCGGAAATTCCTCTTCCTCTTCTCTCCAATCTCTTGTCGAACCTGTCTTCCTTCCGACGCCGCTGCTCCTGTCTATCTCACCGACCGCGTTTACCCGCGTGCGGCTGACTTTTTTCCCTCTCTCTCTCTCTGTCGGATTCCGGTTAATTAATGAGGCCCGCGTATACGGTATCCGGGGCGGCAGATTGCACTGAAGATTGCTGCCGTTGCCACGGCAGGAAGAACCGTTGGCAGCGGAAGTTTGACGTACGCGTACGCGAGCTTTGCGAAATCAGAGGGTCAGTGTGCAGCGGGAAGATGGCGTTAAGACGGCGAACGCGAGGGTCGCGAAGCTGCTTTCACTGCATCGCGGAGATTCGTTGCATTATCGCGCATCTTATCAGGGCCATAAACCATTTACGCACCATCGCCGGCTGAAACGCCCGCGGTATCACCGTCCTTATCACGCGTCAGGCGTCGCGTTATGTAAATCGTTAGCGCGTATCATCCCCAGAAAATTATTCCACGATTCGAATGACTCAGCCGGTCGGAAAAATAACACCGGCCGACGAACACGTCGATCCTGCACGAGGAGCAGATTGCGCGCGGTGGTGTCCTGCCACCGCGAACTGCGCGCGAGAGAGATGACTCGTCCCCGAGAGCGAGCGAGACAGAGCGAGAGAAGGGTGGTAAAGTCGATGAAGCGAGAGAGAGAGAGAGAGAGAGAGAGAGAGAGAGAGAGAGAGAGAGAGAGAGAGAGAGAGACGAGACAAAGGAGTGAGAGATTAAACGGAGCAAAGGACGACGAGAGAGAAGACGAGAGGGAAGGAGAGGAGGATAGGAGCCACGCAAGCGAAAAGCGAGACGCAGCGATAAAAGGAGGAGAGGATGACAACAATAAAGAGACAAGGAGGCAAGATAATGCACGGCGCCGCTCTGGCGTCCATTCATGCTTTTTACTCGTTAGCAGTGCTCGCTCGTTCGCTCGCGGACTGGCGACGCAGCCTCGCGTTACCTCGCCTCACCTGCCCAGCCCGGCTCCTCTCCCTCGCCTCACCTCCCCCATCCCTCTCTCTCTCGCTCTCTTCCTCTGTGGTTTCTCTCGCCTCTTTCACCGTTCGATCCCACCTGATCCGAGCGAGAGCCGCTGGGGAATCGCGTTCGAGAACAGGCAGCCCGGACGACCGGTCGAGGGAGATCCTCTTTCGCTTTATTCATCCCTGCGGCCTCGCCGGATGTGCGTCCAAGAGTACGAGAAGAGATGACGACTTACGACTCGGCTCTTACGACCCGTAACCGAGACGATAGATTAGTTTGATACCACCAAAGCGTCAGGCATTACAGAGGCGCGGCAACGTTTCAGACAATTTCTACTTTACTCGAGGATTCGAAAGGTCTTTGGCAGGCTGACGATGGCCGCTGAACCTATCGTCATTCGCGGCGATTAGCTGTATAGCTAGACGATCTCACTCGTCCACCAATTACCCTGTCAGGCGCATCGCTCTATTCGCTTTCTCGGACACGTGCCGATGCGCGAGCGCGCCGCCGCGGAGCCTCTTCTCTCCGCGTCGTTCTACGTTCCTAATACTCGGCGACTAGTCGTAGTTTCAAACTAGCTGCCGGCCGTGCCTCGTCGTGAGCGCGACGAACGCGCGGAGACGCAACAAGCCGCTCCGCTCGACCGGAGAATCGATATCAGAATCGACGGGCTTCACGTTCACTCGCGGTGTCCAACATCGCCTGCCGTGCATTCGCGGCTGATTAATCGGCCGTGAAACGCAACGCTCGCGTGCCCGAGACGAGCGACGCTTAATTTCATTAGCCGCTAATTACCGCGCGCCGCGATCGAATATCGGCGTCGATTATATGCGATCGCTGCCGCGATAAGGCCCGATCTAAAGACAGTCGTGAAATCGTCGGTGAAACCGTTTTGAAAAAATCTCTCAAATCGGCCGCGCGAGTATTGACAGCGAGTCAATACTCTCGCTGTCAATAACCGCCGATCGAGTCTATCTCGCTTCTCAGCGATCTCGGCGGCTTGGCGGAGGCAGATAAAATCGCGTAAGAGGGCACGCTTGACTCGAAGCAGCTTGCCCCCCGCCCCCACCCCACCCCCACTTGACACGGTTTATTCGGTTTATTCGCTGCCTTTCTTGCGCTGGAACAGAATGGCGGAATGCTCGTAGCCCGAATCGGCGCGTTACGGCTCGAGGCAGCTCGCGATTGGCGATCGCCGATCGATCGATCGATCGATCGATATGTCTATCGGTATTATCCTAAGACTATTGACCCGCTTGTGGAGATACAATGTGGCGGGGGCTAACGTCGCGGCAATCGTCGCGTTATTATCAGGGCGGGAAAAATGGAATCGCGCCGCGCGGCGCGTTGGCAGAGAATAATCGATGTGAAACGCGACGTTACGCGCGGCGCGTATCGGCCAAACGTTCCCGCTAAAACAACGTCGTTAGATCAACCTTCAATTATCTCATTATCTGCCTGCGGAATCGACTGGCGGATCAATGGTCCCTAATAAGCGGTCCCGGTTAAGAGCGCGCGCTCGCGGATCGCGCGCATGCATTATGCATCGCGCGGAGCGGCGATGAATGAAAGGCGATTCCGCCTACGCGCCGCGCGATAGAGAACAGAGCCTGCCAGAGCGAGAGATATCAATTATCGCGTCCGGTTATTACACACGACGCGCGTGTCCGTTTTTCTGCGTGTCGGCCGCGCGCATCGACACCGCCGTTTACGCGCTCTCGCAATTTCGCTCGGGCGAGACGTCGATTTATCATCGATTACCGCGTACGAGCGGTCGATCGAGCAGCGAGTCGAGCGTTCGGATTCTGCTCCGGCGCGAAGCGCAAGCGAGTGCAACTCGCAACGTGATGATTCACAGCGGAGGGACCAGCGCAAAGTCTGAATGCAAAATACACGAATTCGGGATTATTTTAACAGGATTATTTTACAATGCCTATCGATCTGTACGATAAATTTACAATCGATCGGAGAAATGGATATCTCCCAGTGTACTTGTTTCTGTACGCGCTATTCGTTGCAGGACTTATAAAATATTATTACTATCGAGGGAAAAACGTTTGAGCATTTCCAATCGGTCCTATTCTCGCGAATCTATATCGAATATCGAGATCGAATGTCGAATATCGCGTCGTGGAATCTAGTTTCGTCGATAGCGGTGCAACTTATCAATTAATACTCGGTAGCAAGTAGCATTTCCGAAGTGGCGGCCGATACGTTTGGTCGATTAATTATTATCGATCGGAGTGATGATCGACAATTCGCGAACGTCCCGCGATCCTTTCCAACGCGAAATTACAGCTGCTTTTTATTCCCCGACGACGACTGTTGCCAAAATATGCCCTCGTCATAAATATTTACGATAGCGCATCGTGACAATGCTTGAAAATCGAATTCAGCGCGATTCAGCAAAGTCGAATGGAATCGCTACTGCACTTTCGATAAATGTCGAAATAATCGGCGATTGACAAGCGCGGATTCACGCGCGAGATAAATAAATCACGCGTAAAATCCGTATAAATTCCAGCTGCGACAATTTCGACGGCGCTCTCGTAATTATCTCGCGCGAAGGAGGATCGATTAGCGATATCGCTGCGTGAAATCCATTTTAACGCCCAACTGGCGAAAATGCCACCTTCTTCTTTTCATCTCCGAAGGACGGAATGATCAGCCCGGACGCGAGAAACGTGTTATTCGCGTCTCAATTAGATCCGACAGATCGCGAACGATAATTCGCGTTCTTTGGAATCTCTCTCTCTCTCTCTCTCTCTCAGGGAGACACGCGACGAGCGAAAACGACCGACTTCCAAATCCGTCCGATTAAAGTCCGCGTCGAAATGCGCGGAGCGCGATCAAACTGACGTTTCGCGGCTGACGCGCGCCTTTGTTTCCGTTTTCGCGATTTCAACCGCGCACGTCTCTCTCGCGAGTCGGGAATGATCCTCTGGCGAATCGATAATCCTTACACGAGCCGGGAGAAGAGAGGGTGGATAAGCTTTGGCGTGTCCGTTTCCGTTGCCGATATATTTACGAGCGTGCTGTGATTTAGGATCTTTCTCTCAGCCACCAATACGAGCTCGCCGTTCCCTTCATCCAGTCCCTCTTCCTTGTTTCTTCTTCCCTTCGACCGACCGGCGTTACAATGATAGTCTGTCGAGACTTCGTATTTCACGTAAGGGTCGGTTCACGTGGCGCAAATCGCTCGCACGACTCCCCCTTTCGGTGTATATATTATTCCGGCTCGTGCGTGCACTCTGCGACAAAAGCAAGCCGATGATTCCCGTGGATTCTACTTTCTGATTCTACGGCAATTTTCCCTGCCGCACTTGCGATTGTGCAATAACGTCAATAACGCGTTCAAAGCGAGACATCATCACCCGACGATGCGTCCATTTCTTCACACGTTCTTCACTCGTTGTTGAGGAAAATCGTTACCTTCGACCATGTGAGTGCACCGTCGAAAAGTTCAAGTTACCCTGCCCGCAATGGAGAACTGGTTCTTGTACGCGCTGAACATCCGCAGAAGCGATCGCGATTCGTGCACACGAGTGTATATATATATATATATATAGTCACGCTAAAATGCCGAGCGTTTCGGTTCGATTTCATGGGACTCGGAATTCCAGGGGAATTTCGGGATGAATCCCGGCGCCTCCGCAGGAGAGGCCGTAAAGGAATCTACCTGACTTGTCTAAGAATTACTTCATTTCCAGGAAAACTCTTACATTTTTTCCTTAAATTCCCTGTCATTGAAAGGAAGAGAGAGAGAGAGAGAGAGAGAGAGAGAGAGGGAGAGAGAGAGAGGGACAAATCACACAGAAGAAATCGAGATCCTAATTTGGGGATCTTTGTCTTCGGCGAAGCATGGCAGCCGTAAGATGAACCGAGATGCAAGACGTGCCGATCCCCACGATCTGAAAAAGGAAAATCCGACCGTACGACGGACAAGAGGCAGGACGAAAGGAGGGAAGTAAAAAGGAGATAGATAGAGAGAGAGAGAGAGAGAGAGAGAGAGAGAGAGAGAGAGAGAGAGAGAGAGAGAGAGAGAGAGAGAGAGAGAGAGAGCAACGCGGGACGAACCCGGGAATCCCTCCCCCGGCTCGGTCGACATAATTTACTGCCGGGATCCCCGACGTAGTTATTTAAAGGGACGCGCGCGCCAGGATCTCTTATGAAATCGGCGGAAACAAAAAATGGAAAAAAGAAAAAAAAAGAAAAAGGAAAGGAAAAAAAAAGAGCAGGCTGCGTCTTCCTGGGAAGACCCGCGTCCCATTCCGTGGGCGATGTTCCGTGGCTTCGTCCGATGTTCGGCGATTATCCGCGCGAGCGTTATTCCTCCAGCTGATACAATCTTGCGGCAATATTGCGTCGCGATGGACACCGGCGCGTCTGCACCGTTCGCGTCGGATTGATAGCGGCGAAATAGCGGCGGAGTAAATCGGTGAATTGAATTGAATTAAAGACGAATCCGCGTCCCGGAACGAGGTTGTCGCGGGCGAATTAGGAAACGTCTCGCTCGTCCAATATTTACGCGGCGGTCTAATTCCGCGGGCGTTCTAGATCTCTAGCGAGGCCGGAATGCCAAAGGCCAGGCTAGATCTGCCACTCGATTGTCGAGTGTAATCGATCTGTCGCCCAGCACTTTTCCGCGATGTCTAGATAACGCGCGCGGGCTGGGCTCTCGCGAGTCTTGTTGTACATATTTGTCACGCCTCACGCCGGCGTTATCAGCGCGATTGCACGACGCGATACCGGGATTCGGGATCGCGACGCGCGCCACGCCGATGACAGTAGTGACTCATGGTAATTCGGCACAACCGCTTGCAAATAACGCGATAACGCGGGCAGATTGCGTATTACCGCCGCGCCGATAAGATTCGCTCGCGCTCTCGAATCTCGCTTGCCTCTCTTTTTATCGTTATTCACAATCAGCGCAGCATCGTAAACGGAGAGTAAACAGCTCGTCGTGTTTCTCTCATGCCGTTTGCTACCCACGCGGGTACACAAGGGCGGCCGATAACAATTACACGCTGGATGACGCCTCGTCCGAAAAAAGAGCCGTTGTTGTGCGCGCGAAACAATGCCACGGCTTTCGTCGCCGCGATTAGCAATCCCGAGATAACGCGAATCGAGGAAGTACGCAGAAGTCACGAGTTCGTAATCGAGCGTGCGCTCGCGGGATCCGCGCGCAACGGTTTTACGAAGCTCCTTCCGAGACGTCGTCTCGCTCAGCTGCGCCTCGTGATTGCGCCTCGCCTCGAATTTACGAGAAAGCACGGCGAGGGGGGAAAAACGCGCAATCGCGGTATCTTTGCGCGATATTAATATTGCGCCTTTCTCAGCCGGCGATCTCGAGCCGGTGTGCTCTTAACGCTATTGCTTTTACTTGATACGCCGAAAAATTACGTCGAAGCACCGTCGACGTTATCATCGACGAGGAAGGAAATAAAAAAGGATGGGAAAACGATAAATTGCGATATATGTCGATGTTATTGATACATCGCTGAATTAGAATTTTCGCGGAGTGTCCGCATCGGAATGTTGCCGGAAACTTTAGATCTCGGATTTAGAGACCTCGCGGGCTGACTTTACGAAATCAGCATGGTCTCTCGTCCGTCCTCAGCCACCGAATTACAAGACCATTAAATTTTATCCCTTCGCGAGCTAAATGGACGAGAGGATAACCTTGATTGACGCGGTTATCGGTGCTCTGACGACGCTTTACCGCGTCAAACTTTCGAGCTTCCTCGGCGACTGAGGAGATAGCGATCGTGATGATGATCGACAGAAAGAGAGAGAGAGAGAGAGAGAGAGAGAGAGAGAGAGAGAGAGAGAGAGAGAGAGAGAGAGAGGGAGTAAATCGTTTCGCGATGAACGAGACTCGCGAGGATGTTTCTCTGTGAGGCATATCAAGATGCAACGCGAGGACGGATTATCGACGACTCCTCTTGCGGAGGCTGTGATATAGCTGAGAATCAAGCGAAAGGTCACCGGTCACCGGTCAGTGGCTTCGTAAAATTTTCAGACAGACCGAAGGTCACCTGATAAAAGAGCTAACCGGAAACGCCCGCTATTGCCCGCTGAGAATTCCACTTTAAGAACAATAGGACGTCGCCATTGCTCCCTCTAGGGCGCACGCACGCTCGCAGTCTTTTCCGGTGGAAATTGGCGGAAGTTGGCGCGCTCAGGATTTTCCGAGATGCATATACCGAAGCGGACGAGAGACTTTTTCCTTTTCCGTCCACCCGGTTTCCTTTCTTTAACCGATCTTAGCGCCGTTCTCACCCTCGAAGCCACGAGAAAACCCCCTCGAGAGAAACAGGCTAGATTGGGAGACCCGCCCCGATAACATCGACGTTCCACGATTTACGATTTCTTTGTCTCAGACAGACGCGCCGATTCAACGATATCACAGCGGCTCGCGATATTTCTCAAGCAATCTTTCCTTTCCTGACTCCCGAGATCAATGAGAGCGTTTCGAGAGCGTTCAATTATAATTCTCGATGCCAGAATTCCCAGATTTATTTCCTGACTCCGAAATTCCCTGAATTTCGGACGACTTTGGTAAGCTGCCACCGCTTACGAATTCGGAGATCTCGGAAGCATGCGCCGAGATTAGAAATTCGTCGTCTTAATCTCGCAGCTTCTCCCGTATCGTCTCAGCCATCATCTAGACGAGCACCGAAAGTGGCAAGAACCTATGACAACGGCGCGATGCGTAGACGAGCGTAGCGACTGTAGCGACATGCTCGCGCATTTCCGTGGAAATTTTTCCGCGGGAGCGCGGGATGTTATTTCGGGTCGAATCGATAGCTCGACCCTTCGGGGTCGGCCACTCGACCGGCGAGTTCGCGAGCGACGCGGGGACGGCGTCGTTTGAATGGTAGGCCACGACGTCGTGCTGCGTCCGAGGGATAAAAGCGACCAGAGGCGGACAACGATCGGACTCTCCGGGGCGCGGGGGKGGGGGGKGGGGGRGGGGGGGTGAAGGTGGCCGACACCTCCGAGCGACGCCCGCGTGGTTCTTTATAGCGGGGTTCCAGGGATAACGACGGACTTAGCCACCGCCGTGGGTCGTCCGGTAAAATATTCAGGTAACGTCCTATCTGTCGCACCTATTTTCGCCTCGGCACCGTTCTCGAGCGCGTCCCACTTCCCCTTCCGGGGGAACCCGTTGAACTCGACGGCACTGCTCGCTCGTGCGCGCGCGCGCGCAGCAGGATAATTGGACGAGCGACGAGCTGACAGGTGACAACTACGATTGTAACCGGTCGACAGGCGAGAACTTTGCGACTGGAGGCGACGCGAGATCGATCGGAAAGAATGAATCTCTCTCTCTCTCTCTCTCTCTCTCTCTCTCTCTCTCTCTCTCTCTTCGGCTAGGTGATCCTGATTCACCCAGATCGTAATAATGATATTTCGACGATATTGGCCGTTTGGGGAATGATTCGAATAGCGGGCAGAACCGGCAGGCTGCGGTTCGCGGAAGGACAGAGCGCGGAGGACAGAGAGGGGAGGATTTCGTCCGAGCACGATTTGCTCGGCGTGCTTTTTTCTTCCTCCCCGTTAATCAGCGCGACATCCGAGATATCTCTGTCGTATCTTCGCTTTCGTAATCCCGTCTGTAATTTCCAGCGCTCGACTTTGAACGGGAGAGCGGATCGATCGTCACACGCCGTCCTGAATAATTAACACGCCACGCACATGACCCCGCGGACGATGACGAAGGATGGCCGCCAAGTGTCTCTCTCGCTGATGCGCTGATGAGCGATTATTTCTTATCGATCGCGCGGGCAGCGCAATAGGCGCAATAGGCGCAATAGGCGCGTACGCAGGCGCAAATACGGCTTATTAAGAGTCTCAGCGGGAGGGATCACAAAAATGGCAGCTTTTCCGTTTAACGGAATGAAACATCCACGGAAACATCGCGCCGCGCGCGATAAGACGGAGATAACGCATCGCGCGCGCGCGCGCGCGCGCTCGCTCTCGTTGCCGTTAACGGCAAGCGTAAACAGTTATCTAGACGAGTTGCACAACGCGCGCAAGCGGCGCGCACGCAAGGCACTTTTTATCCGGGCGAGTCATTAACGGCCAAGACCACAATTATCGATGGCAAAAGGCCCGTTCATCCGCCGCGAAATTACCGCGGCGCGGTCGATCGTCCTCCTCGCGTTCGCGCGCCGTGTAATTGAATTAATTACGGACGGCCGAGCCTGCGGACGATAACCGATACGGAAACTGCAATCTCGCGACTCCAGAGTCGCCGCGAGTCCTCTTTTTCCGGACACAAATGCCGCGCCGCCGCGGCGCGTCGCTCGCTTACGTAAGAACGCTCGCATGCGCGTTCTATAAATAAAATCGAATCTGCATCGCGCATAAAGCCGCCGATTCACGGCATTCGCGAATGTGTCGCCCGGCGACGCCAAACAATTCCCGCTCGCGAATTTCGCGACGCGAGATAAAAAGCGCGCCGCGCCGCGCGTTCGCGTAACGCTCGCGGTATATCATCGCTGCGCCGAGTGTAAATTGATTYCCCCGCGAAGCGGGGCGCCTACATAACCGCCGCGATAACATCGCGGTAAGGAATAAAGTACGCTCCCAAGTCAGAAGTGCGCGCGCGCGCTTTATTTTTCTTCTCCTTCCCCTTTTTACGTCGGCTCGATAAACGACAACTGATAAATGCAAATTAATCCGAGCCGCTCCGATGTGAGGCGATTACCGGCGGGGCGCACGAGGACAGCGGCAGCGCCGATAATCTGCGCGATCGCGCGCGCGCAGAGGGGTCGAGGGGGCGAGGGGGAGCGGACGGGGGGTGGGGGTGGGGGGCAAAGAAAAAAGAAAGGGTAGGCGGGGKGGGGAGGGGAGGGGAGAAAAGAGGTATCTCGAGCCGAGAGAATGCGCTATTAGCGCTAGCCGTCGACTGCCCTCTAACCTCCGCTTTATCGGAGGAAAAAAAATTATGCGCGCATTATGCGCGAGACGCGACTTGCTAATAATAAACATATTTTTTTTCGGCACGGGATATTTCTCTCCCCTCCGGCCGAGCGGGTAGCCGAGTGCGGTCGGTCTTCTTTAATCGCGCCTCCAGTTTCCAGCTGCGCGCGCGCGCGCGCGCTCTCTCTCTCTCTCTCTCTCTCTCTCTCTCTCTCTCTCTCTCTCTCGCGTTTCGCCGGGTCAAGAACCACGGGACGCGCGATGCGCCTCTCGGGGTCATTAATTGGCATACGAAGCATGGTGAATCCCGTTTCGCGACGCGTCCGAGGACGAACATTCTCCAACGCGTGACAAAAGATATGGTTTTCACGCGTCCGCGAGCAGGATTCGCGCGCATACCGTCCCTTCGTGCACGAAAGTTCTCGCGCGAAATCTGCAGCGTCACGCTCGTGCGTGCACGCCGATGGCGATGATAACGCTCGCGGAGCGCGCTATCACATGTAACGTAACGAGAACAGCAATAACAGCTCGATAAGTGTGCATGGCGGGAGAACATTGCGCGCGACTGGTTTCATCCTGTTCGCGATCTTCGAGCGCAGGGGTCAGGTCAAAGGCGAAATTCGTCGTTGACGAATCGGCGGATTAACGCGACGAGATCGCCGCACTTTCTCCGGCTGAATTATCCGTTCGCATCGCCGCCATCAGCGAGAGAATCCAAATAACGGTACAAGCCGGGGCAATGATGCGGCGATTTTATGAGCCGGCATATTTTCGATGCACGCGCGACCGCTGGAGCCGGCGCTTTCGCGCGCTCGCCAAACGGCCGATCCTGAAATCGATCAGCGGGCAACGGACAGGTAAGATTTCTCGATATCGCAACGCCGATCGCATGATATACCGACTGTTTTTGGATTCCGCTTGCGTAAAGGCCGTGACGTGTGGCCGTTTCAATTAAGGTCGCGTGGGTCGTGGCGAGCGAAAACGACGTTAAATACTCCAACGCTCGCGCGCGCGCGCGCGCGCGACCAACCGCCGCGACGTGTGCATATCGGCCGCGACGATCGCGCTCGCGCGCCGCGCTTACTCCGCGGCGTCTGACGTCATCCGCCGCGAGATTCTGGAAAACAAGCGGCGGATAAGCGGCGAATTTTTCGGTATTTACTCACATCGTGGCCCGCGCCGGTTTAATCTCGCGTGACGAAACGATCGCGATAAATCATCCCGGAGCGAGTATCGCGGCGACCAAGATTAACACCCCGTCTCTCCTCCCCCGCCGGCGTCTACCCTGTCCGTTCGCTCGTAATCGCGAATTTATATATCTGACATCTCTCGATCGAGCTCTAATCGGACCGCCGAGATACACTCGGCGTTTCTCAGAAAAACAGATCAACAAAAAACGTCGCAGGCCGCGGATTTACGTCACGCCGCGCGCTCGATGAAACAAGGAGAGAGAGAGAGAGAGAGAGAGAGAGAGAGAGAGAGAGAGAGAGAGAGAGAGAGAGAGAGGAGCGACGCGAGATTCCGCGCGACCCTGAACGAGCGGTAACACGTGTTCCGGCACACGTGGGGCGACAAAATTCGAGGAGCGTGACGCGGTAATCGACGGTAGCGGCGTTAATTATTTCGCCTTGCGTCACCCACGCGGAATTCCCCCGGGACGCTGCCCTTATTCCTTCATGATCGCGCGAATTCAGGGAAGGGCGGCCCTAGCGAGCAAGGGTCGGCGATTCGTCGAGCGGTCCAAGCGATCGCGTTGAGATTTCGCGAATTCAATTGTCGGATTGAATCGCGTTCTGCTCGCGACAGGGACTTCGGCTCCGACTTGTCAGCTTTCTGTGAATTCCCGAGGAATATATAATAATAATAAATAAAAGGCTGAGGAGGCAGCATCGGCGTGATTTAAAATAAATTAAAATAAATTAAAATCGAAAAGTACGAAGGCAAGGACAAACGAGACGAGATGCTCGACGAGCAAGAAGCGAAGCGAAGAGAGAAAGCTCTCTCGCGTGCGCGGAATTCTCTCTTTCACGCCGAACCGAGAATACTTTGAGATTCTCTCGAATAGAACGCGATTGCGGAATCGGATCGGTCTTGGATCCTGGATCTCTGATCGTCCTGAGCGCGCCGCTCCAACACGGATGGATATTATTAAAACGGCTTGCCGTTTGCGCGGCATAACGCGGCAAACTCAATGTCCAATTTCGTGTTTTCTTCATTGGCGGAAACTCCTCGACGAAAGTCGATTCATTTCGATCCTCGCGGCGAGATTCTCGCGAGATCTGCCGTCCATTCGGAAAAAATCAAGGCATTCAGCGGATGCCGTTTATCTCTGCCAGCGTCGACGAGTGTCGATGGTGTAACGGATCGCGCAGATAAAGAGAGCAAAAGTGGTCGTCGGGACGCGCTGCTTCCTCGATGAACTCTTCTCGTGGCACGGATGTCGAGATTGTGCATTCGACCAGCGATATCAATGAGTGTCGTTAACGAATTTACGAAAGAGATCAGCCGATGCGTCGATCGATCGCGCGAGAGAAGCTGCGAGGCGGTTTATTTTAGATAAGATTACTCGGGCGCGGGTAGTTTGCGCGTCGTTGCAGCTACATCGCGAAGGTGTAGCAACATGCGGGATCGTGACACCGGCATGACTCGCCCGTTTGTGCGGTTACTAACGTGCACACACACACACACACACACACACACACACACACACACACACACACATACGCAGCACACGTAAACGATCTCGGGGCGCGCGCGGACGCAACGAACCCGCGAGTGGTCGGTCGCGCTCGCGACGAGGAGGCCTTGCATCGTCCAGAGAAGCATAATTTCTCGCAAATTCCCGCGTCATATCTCTCTCTCTCTCTCTCTCTCTCTCTCGTCGGTCGTCTCCGCGCATCACGCGCTCATCAAGGCATCAGCCGTCACGCGATCCGTGTCACCGAGGGAGCAAGGCGCGTCCGCTGATAACTCGGCAATGTCTCGTAACCGATGAATTTTTCCTGCGACAGATTCCGATCGCGATTATCTCGCGCGAGCGGATGCCTCTCGCCTCGCGAGTGAGCGATTGTGCAACGCGGACGGCTCGAGCCCGCATGCGAGCGAGAATTAGTCGGTCGATTCTTCCTCGTGAATTTCTTTTCCCGTCCGCCATGCCGGCGGCCGAGGCTAATTGAACCGCGGGAGCGGATCGCAAGAGGAGGCAGATGAAACCGCACCGCCATCGGCGCGCGGCTCTCTCTCTCTCTCTCTCTCTCTCTCTCTCTCTCTCTCTCTCTCTCTCTCTTGCTCGCTCGCCTTCCGCTCGGCGCGTCTAGCTCCGGGCGTTTCGCAACGCCGATAACGCATCTGCGTGACGAACGCCGCCTTCGTGGATTTCGCTGACCGCGATGTGCCGCGCGCCGGACATCGCGGAGCCACCGCAATAATCTAAGGCCGCGTGCACACCGGCCGGCCGATAAACTACGCGCGCGATAACGGCTGCATGCGATAGCGCGATAGCGCCGCTCGTTGTTAACTCCTTGTTAACGCGGCGACGCCTCTCCGCTTCCCCCGATAAAAGGGAATTTCGAAATCCGTTGTGTACACACAACGGGCGAAAACAGACGCGATTGTTTGCCAGTGCGCCGTATGCGAACGTATCTCTCTCGCTGTGATAAATTCGCGGCTGCGACGCGCTCAAACGCGCGCGTCAAGATTGAACGAAGCTCCGAAATCTCGCCGGAGCAAGGACCCTCGTTCATCGAACGCTCCTATCGAACGCTCCTATCGAGCAAGGACGCGAGTGTGCACGTGGCTTTATGCGCCGCCCGTCCCGTTTGACGTTCATTGAGGGCCCTTCGCGTGTATCGCCAGAGGAGAATGGACGGGTGACTTTTTCCACTTACCTATCCGATCCGTCCAACTTACACGCGTCTAAGAGGCCGTTTCGAGCAGGAGATAAACGGACAGCCGGCCATGTATACCTGTGTGGGCAAGGCAAGCACTCATTAAATGTCGTCTCGCGATGAGAAAGACGCTTGATTATACGTCCCGTCGATTGATATTAACCGTACGTTCCTTTAATGAGCGTCGATCGCCGATTGTATTTATTTAATAATCCTATCCCGGCAAATTACCGTATCCCGATCGCGGTGCCTTTAACCTTCGCCACCACGCGGAAAGAGAGAAATCCACGCGAGGGAAGAGGTGCGCGCGCGCGCACGATCCCTCGCATTCTTCCAGTCCGGAAAAGAATCGCGCGTTCCGCTCAATGATGACGCAAATGTGACTCTTATCTATTTGCGGTTCCGCGAACAGGATTCCGAGGAGGATCGAGTCGCAAGCCTAGCGCGCCGTAAATCCGCGCCGTGCGAAAATCTCTAGAGACCCTCGCGGCGAACGACCTTCCGCCCGCGCGATCGAATCGCAGAGCGACAGAAAGAGAGAAAGAGAGAGAGAGAGAGAGAGAGAGAGAGAGAGAGAGAGAGAGAGAGGGAGGGAGGGAAGGAAAAACGGGAGAAAGTTCGGAGGAACGAATGCGAGCAGTATGCGAGAGAGTATGCGAGATTCAACAAGTGCACCCGCGGCGCCGAGTGAGTCACCGCGGGGAAACGCGGAGGGAGGGAGGGAGGAAGGAATAAAATATTGCACGCGCGGGCTCCTCTCTCTCTCTCTCTCTCTCTCTCTCTCTCGCTCTCTGTGTCGCTCTCGTGAGCTCCCGCTCTCTTTCCCTAACCGCCGCCGCCGCCGCCCCCCCCCCCTCTCCCTGCTTGCCCGCTCTCTGAACGTTCGCCCGGATCGGGATAAGGAAAAAAATGTGGGGAAACGCGCGCGTGATTCAGCCGCCTGCATAACTGAAAAATCAGGGTCCCGCGGCGTAAACAGCCGAAAGGTAAATAAAGATATAGCTCGAGTGCGTTGATACGACGGATGCGCCGCCCCGTTCCCGGCGCGCTTTATCGCCGCGTTTTATATAAAAAAAAAAGAAAAAGGAAAGAAAAAAGAGAAAAGAGGGGAAAGAGGAAAAAGAAAGAAAGGCGCCTCGCAGCGGGGCGAGATGGTGGCGCAGGAAGTGACGACGAAGAGAGCTGCAAAGGTGCTCTCGCGGCCCCCCCCCCTCTCTCTCTCTCTCTCTCTCTCTCGGAAAATATCGATTATCGCGAGCGTCGGGGATACGTCGCGGATTAAGCAAGCAAGAGGACTGGGAAAGGAAGAGCGAAAGAAAGAGCCATTGCCGGCCGCGCTTACGATAATAGCGTGATAACGCCTTCGGGCAGAGAGAGAGAGAGAGAGAGAGAGAGAGAGAGAGATCGCGGGCGACTTGCAGATACAGGGAGATTAACGGCATCGCGTTTCAACATCGCGCTGCCGACAATCGCGCGGCGGAATCGTCATCGAGAAAGATCTCGAGCAATCTCGAGCGATCTCGAGCGATCGATGTGATCTGATGCATTCTGATCGACGAGCGGATCAACGAAAAGACCGATTGCAACGATTGCAAGCCCTTCTGCGAGTGCTATTTACGGCCTTTCGGCGTTCCGCTGAAAGCAACTTTCAACGAGGATGCTGCCGAGACCGACAGGTGCGCGCAACGCGTCGCGCAAGAAGGAGGACACGTTCAGAGAGAGAGAGAGAGAGAGAGAGAGAGAGAGAGAGAGAGAAAGAGAGAATTCGCTCCACCTGCATGTTCGCGCTTCAAGGTTCTCGCCGACGTAGAGCGCGGCGCGATTTCTTGCTTAACGTTACGCGTCGACGTAAACGGTAGCAATATAACGCCCGTCGATGCTGCTTACGTAAGAGCTGCGAACGCGCGCGACGAAGCTCGTCTTATCTTGGCGCACGTCAAGAGTCCAGACACGATGTCGGCCGCGGATTCTTCGTGCACGGATATACCGGGTGCACGCGGGAATTCCGCGAACGTTTGCATTCCGCCGCGAAAGATACCGTTGCGCCATTGCGCGAACATATTCGTATGAGATAATCGTCGGCTGTGCCATCATCATCAAATTGAATTTACAACGCGCGAATTTTCGCGATGCCCTCGATGCATTCGAGACATCGCGATATCGTTGCGCGATTAATTATCGTGCCGGAATTAATCCGTGTCGAGTCATCCGTGCGCGGTGCGTCGCAGCACCGCGTTTTCAGATCGCGAACCGGCGAGAGCTCATTCCGCGCTGCTCGTTACATCATCGCCCGCTAATCGCCGTCCGCGGCGAATGATTCACTTCCGCCTTCGCTCGGGGACAGCTCCTCGCACGTGCTCCTGCGCGGACCATCTTTCGGGTTACCGCGTGCCCGCGCATGGCATTGCGGTGCAGTCGCCGTTACTCGGAATCATCGCCGGCGAGTCGCGGCGACAAGTCGCGTGATAACCAGCCGACAATTAATTACGCACGTGGCGCGAGCTCCATTTCTCTCCGCTCTCTCGCTTCTTTCTCGCTCCCCCCTCCGCCCCTCCCACCTCCCCGAACAGAGGGGGGGGGGGGCGAAGCGCCCGCGACGGGAGGAGTCCCTAGCCGTCGTCCACTAGGGGGAGGCCTCCTCCCCCCCCCCCCCACGCCGTCGTATCGGCGTGCGTGAAAAAAGCGCGTGATACGCGCGGAGACGTAGGCGCGATAAATGGCGCGATAAAAGCACCGCGAGTTTAATTGCCGCGCACGATACAGCCCGCATATTTCTCCGTGGCGATAGCCACGTGCACGAGGGTGCCCCCTCGCCCCCTCCTCCTCCTCCTCCTCCTGCTCCTCCTTCTCCTCCTCATCCTCGCAGGAGGATGCCGTGACACCGACGGCGACATTTCGATGAATCGGCACGACTGACAATTTCAGGCCGCCGGACGACTTTTCCGCCGGCGAGTCTGACCTCTCGCACGCGCGTGCGCGCGCGCGATCCCGCCTCCACGATCGGGTTTCTGTCTGCGCCTCGCCAGTCCGTGTTTCACAATATTCTGCCGCACCGTTACGTGCCACGTGCGCGCGGCAGCTACGCCACATCGGACGCCGACGATGAAAATAATCCGTCCCGGTCCCGGGCGCTCGATACCGAGAGCATTCCCCGAACGGGATTCGAGAGAGAGAGAGAGAGAGAGAGAGAGAGAGAGAGAGAGAGAGAGAGAGAGAGAGAGAGAGAGAGAGAGAGAGACGCTATTCGTAGACAGAAAAGGCAAAGTCACGTGGGAGAATGACCGAGAGCATTCCGTTGTTCGGCATTCCGTACGGACGTTTTGGCAAATACGAGAAAGAATACAACGGAAAAAAGAAGTCCGTCGAACCCTAAAGTCTCGGCTTTGATAAAGCGGCCTTCATCTTCAATGAAGCCTTTTTTCTTCTTCCCGAGAAGAATCCGGAGGCAGACGCATCCCCGCAGTCACATCCCGCTGCATGGCGCCGGTAGTGGACGGCATTGTGCGCCGTATTGTTTACCGAGACGAGTTCACGGTAGACGGAATCCCTCTCGTCGTGCCGACCAGACTGTCCGTCCGTTCCCGCCCGACGGCCTCCCCCYCCCCCCCCCCGGCTCCGCCGCAGCCCGGCCTTTCCATCGGACGGGGTCGCCGTCCAACTGAATGCATGCATGCGTACACGCGCGCGCTGAGAGAGAGAGAGAGAGAGAGAGCGCGAGCGCTGTCGAGCCCTCTCAATCGGCGCGTTAATGAAATCCTCGCAGTATGGTTAACACGAGGACCTTGAAAGGACCTCGCGCGCTTGCCCCGTCCCCCTTGCCCCTTCCTTTGCGCCTTTGGGGCTCCACCGCAGGTAACGCTGCGAACCGCCCGATTCCACGAAACAGGTAGAACGAGAAGGGACAAGAAAAGAGGAGCGCGTTGAGAAAGGACAGCCCGGGAGCCCGAGTGCCTCTCGCTTGTCCTTACGCGAATTTCCTTCCGCCGAAGAAACGCACGCGTATCGTAAAAGCCGAGGATGGGCGGGGAGATGCTGCGGGGAGCCGAGATCCCGTGCATAGGTGCGCGCGCGTGTGCTTCTCGGAAGAGTAAATGAGGAGCGTACGGCCCTGAGAAACCTTCGCCCTTTTCCCAATCCCTCTCTCTCTCTTTGGCTCGATGGCCTGTCGCGTTCCCTCTCGCGATACTGGAACACGGCGGAGGCGCGACCATTCCCATGCGTGGCGGTGTCTGCGTGTGCGTGACTGCCATGTGACGAGGCGGATCGTACAGTGATGTGGCCCGATGGTGGAGCATTCTCGCGCGGCAAGGCGGGCGCAGGAGAAGGAGGCGAAGGAGGACGAGGAGAGAAGAAAAGAAACGAGCAGGAGAGAGAGAGCGAGCAGGACGTGATGGTAGGACCGTAGCAGCAGTTCGTGGAATGTCTCGCGGTCTCGGGCGAACAACAGTCCGGCTCCTCCGGAACTCCGTCAGGCAGGCAACAGGCCTGAGGTTCTTGCCGGCTCGACTGGTTGCTTGCACGCCCGATCGTTCCCCTGTCCGTCTGTCCGTCCGTTCGCTCGCTCGCTTGCCGGCTTGCCCGACTTGAGCCTGGCTCGGTTTACCGAGCCTCCGACAATCAACGATCGAGACCTCCCTTCCCCCTCTCCTTCTGCTACTACTACTACTACTACTACTACTACTACTACTACTACTACTACTACTACTACTACTAGTACTACTACTACTACTACTACTACTACTACTACTACTACTACTACTACTACTACTACTACTACTACTACTACTACTACTACTACTAC
>JAHMML010000015.1:3186848-3288096 GCA_020341155.1 Eciton burchellii
TACTACTACTACTACTACTACTACTATCACTACTACTACTACTACTATTATCATCGTCGGCAGCCAGCGCATATACCGTAATACCGCATCCGTAGAGAGAGATTGGAAGAAAGTTGAAACGATCTTGTCCAGAGGCGAGAAAATTCGGGAAAGATTTCAGGTAGATCATTGAAAGATCGATCTTTTTGGAAATTACCTTTGAGTATTACCATGTGCCACAAATTGATAAGATCTTGCTAGGATTTTCTACCCAATTCTAACCCCACTTTTCGTTCTTAATGATGGCAAGGATTAGCAAACGCCGAGAGCGTTTAATCTCGCAATGATTAGCACGACATTAAATGACACGATTGCTACGCGCGTATCTGGGGTCCCGACTGTCCCGAATGTCCCGAATGAAGCTTGTTAAATGTCTGTCGTGGAAACGTGAGAGCGCGGTCGAGAAAGACATATCGGAGTGCTCCGCCATCGAGCCGATCCGACATAATCCGAACGCTCGAACGGAGAGCGGCGGCCGCGCCGCAATTTGTATTCTTTCACGTTAATTACCGGCTAACAACCGTCGGTTCTCGGGGCGAGTCGCGCACGTTGCGCGCCTCGTGCCAATTAGCCCGCTTTTGTTGTCGCTCAATAATAATCGCGGCCGGCCGCGCATCAAGTGCGAGCCAGCTGCACCCTAAAAGATGCCCGGCGGATGCCCGGCCGGGTTGATCGACGCGCGGCCCGTAGCGGCTCGATAACCTCGCGCGTTTGCATCGTGCGCGTCCGCATTTCGTTAACCTGTCACGCCCATGGCCATGGCACCAGCCATGGAAACACGCAGGATCGATCGTGGCGGATGCAGTCGACGGGTCAAGTCCACTTTCAGCGGAATCGTCTCGCGATTCGTTCGATATCTCGCTCGAGGTATCGCTGCTTTGGAATCGCACGCCTAACCTATGTTAGAAATCAGGTCCCGTCTCGCGTGACGTAACGTGCGTTTATGCGTTTCGAATATCGTCGACATTCGTCGTCACGATATCGCGAGATACGTGATGCGAGACACGCACTTGTTTTTCTCTCATGTCGACGCTGGGCGCCTCCTCGCTGCGTCCAATTAACGAAAGTAACTTGTTGCACATGCGGTGTTGCGCAGTCGATCGCCCACGATCGCGCAGTGCGCGTACGTGGGAGAGAACGGTGTTGCGTTTCAGATACGATCGATGGACGCTCGCGCTCGCGCGCGCACGCGGTCGTTAATTATACCTGCCGGCCGATTGTCCTTGAATGACGAATCACCATGCGCGCGCGCGCGCGCGCGCGCACCATATTAACCGCTAATTACAACGGAGGTTGAAAATTCGCAGATGTTGCCGCCGATATGGCGCATTCTCGAATCATTTCGTGACCGCAGATATGCCGTTAGCCCCAGTGACGAGGTAATGCCCGACACGATCGCATAAATGCGATACGTGTCGGTCACGCCGCAATTTAGTCAAACGCATTCGCCGGCCATTCCATCCCATCTCAAATTTCACGTGTTCACCGGCGACGTGTCTCGCAGAAAAATCGGATTACGTCGAGTTATTCAGTTTGCATACCTCGAATGATCGACATAGTCCGATACGCTATATATTTCCCGCATTATTTATGCGTTCGACACTTTTGTTAGATGGTTTGTTTCACTCGATATCTCTCGAGTGCATCTAACCTAGCCGGGATAACAATGAGGCAACTTTTCGCAATTGGATGTTGGATATTCGATATCCTCCATTATTATTGATTCCGATTTAGATAGGTTCCGGAAGTCCGAGAAAGACGGACTTTGGCACGACGAGACCCATATTGTCTTTCTCCGAATGGTGCGTTGAATGCGGGACACCTTCTTTGAGGTCAATTCCCGGAAGGCCGACCGTTCTTCCGGGACTCGGTGACGAAAACGAGGAAAACGTCGTATGTCTCTGCTGGGTAAAAAGAGAGCCTAGTCGCCGACGAAGAGCTTCGAAGCGTCCACGAAGAAGCATAACCGGGGGCGGATACCGCCATTCGTCCTTGGCGATCCGGAATAAGATAAGGCGGATTATCGCGCGCGATGGCAGCTCCTCCCTCCGTCTGGAAAGTCTCCCTTCTATTTCCGCGGCTCTATTTATAGCGCGTCGTTTTGTTTGGGTGCCGCCGCCAAAGACTAGATATTTCAAAAAGCGCTCGCTCTATAATTCGCCGCTCGCCGGCGGAACTCGAAACGCGCATGCGCACGCGCGCGAAGGTACCGACTTTCAAAATCGGAGATGCGCGACCGCGCGGGAGTCCCCGCGCCGCGGTTTGAATGGACTCCCGGCTGGTGGGTGGGGGAGGGGGAGCAGGGGGAACAAGGCGGTTTTATAGACTGGTAACGTTACACCGCGCGCGGTGCGTGCCGCGGAAACAGGTCAGGTTGGATTGTAACGCGCGCATTCGCGGACACGGCGAATTGCGAATTGCGAATTAATCGCGGAGGGGATACCGGTGCTCGCGCAACTCGTCGCCCTCGCGCGGCGCAGCGCCAATTCAGCGCCGTGGATTCGGCGATTCGGCTAATCGAGCGGAAGGAACGATCCATTTTGGCGAGCTCCGGTATTATGGGGCGGGGAGTGGGGAGGGAGAGGGGGAGAGGGAGTCACTCATTCAAGCCAGCCGAGCGATCGTCGTCGGTTCGATCGCCCGCTACGACAATACCAGGGAAGAAACGCAAACGCGTGACGTAAACACGTGAAAGAAAAGCAAGCGCGCTCGGGGCGCACGTAATTTCACGGTGAATTTTTCATTTCGCGCGTTCCACGACGCCGCCGACGACGGCAAGGCCACGGTTAAAACCCTCATTATCATCTTCCAATATGACGTGCGTGTAACGCGCGCCAATTTTCTCTCCTTTTCTTTCTTTCTCTCTTTCTCTCTCTCTCTCTCTCTCTCTCTCAGTTTGTGCGTCCCTCTCGTGCGATGCAACGTAAGAGAGCGCGCGCGGAGCGTATCTGCGTCCCTGAGAGGAGCCTCGTGTCTGGGCTGTCTCCTCTCTCCTTCTCACCTCTCCTCCCTCTCTTTCTCTCTCTCTCTCTCTCTCTCTCTCTCTCTCTCTCTCTCTGTCTCTCGCGCGCTCTCGCTCTCGGGGCCGCTCGGGCTTTCTCATATTTGCTCGTCCCGTCGCCCCGCGTTCCTGACGCCCCGTCATGCTCTACCCTACCAGGATCACGTCGACTCCCCACCACTGCCGCCGCCGCTGCCGCCGCCGCCGCCGCCGCCGCCGCTGCCGCCGACGTCCCTCAGTGCGCGTTCGATACACGGAATCGCCTCGTGGTTCTCGGAAAGCAGTAGACTGTCGCCAACCACGCCAGACGGCGCACCGCTCGCACGCTCTCTCTCTCGTTGCGTATTCTCGCCAACTGGCTCATCCACGGGGTTACCTCGCTCTTCGGTCCTCTCCTCTCTTCCCTCCCCCCTCTTCCTCCTCTGTCTCTCTCCCTCTCTTTCTCTCTCTCTTTCTCTCTCTCTCTCTGTCCCTCCTCCTCCTTCTCTTCTCTTTCTCCCTCGTCCCTCCCTACCGTCCTGTCGTCCTGTCCTCCTCTTCCATCCTTTCCGCGCTACTACTCCGTACGCTGTCTCGCGGCGCGGCTGCAGAGTCAGCCAGTTACACGGAGCCCGCCAGTTACGCAACAATAACAACGCCGTGAGGAGGTGTGTAGCGTCGCGCGGCGTGCGATACCGCAACGCGACACCGTGGACCGTGGCGGTGCGCCGACCGTCCGCATACGTGGGGAATCACTTGTTGACAACAACGCGCGGTCGAGCGCGCGCGCGCGCGCGCGGATTCTCGTCGGGAAGCGACGGCGATCGCCTCTCGAGAGCTCGCGAGAGGCATGCACCGCGAGTGTTCCGGTAAACGAGAAGGGGCCAGGCGCGGGACAACAGAAGCAGTTGGCGAGCGAGAGGTCACCGATACGCCGAGATTGTCGTCAAATGCAAAGTGCGCGGAGGCGTGACAAGATCGAGTGCGTGAGACAGAAAGAGGGAGAGAGAGGGTGCGCGCGCATGGTGGCTCGATCTGCGGGAGGCACGTGCGATCAGGATCGATCTGGGAAAGTGTCGCGGAGCTGACGCGAGGGATTGGCGCGAGCGATCAATCGCGTAGCGCGTTCTCGTCCATCGCTTATCAATGAGAGCGACCGGAAGCGCCGATTGGCGGGAGGAAAAGCCTCCCGTCCTCGTCTCGAATCGATGAATGAAGCAACGAATCGCAACGAATCGCCACGCAGTGAAACACGAGCGATCACGAGGTCGAAGAGGTGCCGGCGAGGTGGGAAGGAAGGAGCGACCACCGATCGTGGATCGACGTGAACCGGGACGTTGCGCGGGCATCGAGATCGAGATCGCGCCTGCCTCGATCGATCGAGGAAGAAGGGATCGAGGAATCTACGACCGCGCTCGAGTACGCTCGATCGAGGTCGCTGGTCGAGAAGCGCGCTAGATCGGCCGGAGGAATAACCCGCCGCCGATTGTCCCGCGGGGAATCCGGGCCGTAAGACGGAGACGGACAGACAGACAGACAGAGAGAGAGAGAGAGAGAGAGAGAGAGAGAGAGAGAGAGAGAGAGAGAGAGAGGAACGCCGCGCGAGTGTCCCCGCTCCCTCTTCTCCCTCCCGCGGCGCACGAAGGCGCCAATGACGTCAGCCGGCGAGTAAGAGACAGCGAGGAAGGAAGAAAGAAGGGAGAGGGAGAGAGGGGGGAGAGAGAGAGAGAGAGAGAGAGAGGGAGATATAGCCAGAAAGATCGGCTACCACCGGGGGAATTCGCGGTCGGTGTTGCTCGCGGCGCGCGCGGTGCGTTTACGCGCCGACACGACGCCACACCGCTCGGCGGCGGCGGCGATTAGGAGGAACGCGCGGTGGCGAGCGGACTCGCGCCGCGCGTCAGTAGCGTTGCGGCGGTGCGCGGCTAGTGTATGCTCCGCTCGTGTCGTCGTCGTCGTCGTCGTCGTGTTTCGTGCGCGCTGGGGTGAGGCGCCCCGGAGGAAGTGAGACCCGGTGGAATCTCTCGCGCGGCGCCCACAACGATCGCATTCTGCCGCAGCCGTTACCGCTGCGTGCGCTCCGCCCTCGTTGCCGGGCGATGACTAACCGAGGCACGCGGTCGACTGCGTTAGCGCCGCAGGGACACTACCGCCGACGGAGCGGTTCCGGAGCTGCCGCTGCCGCTGCCGCCGCCGTAGCCGTGCTCGTCTACGTCAGCACCGGTCGGACGGGATTGGCATAACCAAACGGATCGACGCGGCTCGCCGTGAGTGAGTAACGAGGAGAAGAGTTGTCCCGCGCGTGTTGCCGTGCGTGCGCGTTGTGCAGCGCGAATCGTGTGTGAATTATCGTTGTGCGTGCGTGCGTGCGTGCGTGCGTGCGTGCGTACGGCTAATCCCCGAGGGGCCTCGGCACAGAGTGAGAAAAAGAGGGAGGCGAAGGGAAGGAGTGAGAGAGGAGTACGACGGACGAGGCAAGTGAGGAGCTTAAAATAGAAGAGTGACTTCGGCTTAAGTGCGCGACGAGCGAGGACGAGCGAGTAAAGAGCGAATCGGTGAAGAGAGGACTGGCGGAGGAGATGCCGCGTATATCTCGTTCCCTCGTCCGTTCCTTCGTTATGTTTCTGTGATAACGTTCGAATCCTACGCGGCCGAAGAGTGGAAGGAAGGGGGCCCCCTCACCGACCAGGACGACCGAGGGGGTACGTATACGTGTCGCCGTGTACGTAACATGCGTGCGACGCATAATATCTCGTGCTGAAGAGTGCGCGTTCTGTGATAACCGTATATAGTGCATATTGCGGTGGGAAGAGAGACAGAGACAGAGACAGAGAGAGAGAGAGAGAGAGAGGGAGGGAGTGCGAGTGATCGTGTCTCTCGGCAGTGCGATTCTCCGCTTGTGCTTTTTTCCGCTCGTATCGCCGGAAAAGGAGAGGAGAGGGTTCGTCGATCCTCGGAACGGAGGAGAGATCGAGAGGCGAGCAGATAAAGTAAGCGAGCGAGCGAAGCAAACGAGCAACAGGGCGAGCACTCGCCCGTTCGTTCAGAGAGGAAGCGTCGTCGTCGTCGTCATCGTCGTCGTCGTCGTCGTCGTCGTCGTCGTCGTCGTCGTCGTTGCGTCGTCGTCGTCGTTGTCGTCGTCGTCATCGTCATCGTCGTCTCGCTCTCTATCCCGCGCGATGGATCGTGACTCGCGTTCGTATTCCTGCGGAGGCTGCGAGAGGACCGCCGCCGAGGGCCGAGCTATGCCGATGGAGTAACAAGTGAGCGGCGAAGCGGCGTTGCCATGACGACAGGTGAACCATGGAGCACTCCCGCGTGTCCCCCTCGTTTCCTCATACTCACCGCGGCTCCCCTTCCCTACTGGCCACTGTTCCTCCCTTCCCTCCTTTCCCTCAGCGTCGCCGCCGCCGCCGCCGTCGCCGTCGCCAATACTCTCCGCGCGGCGTGTTGTCCCTCTTTTCCTCTGACCCCGTATACTCGCGAGATATGATGCGACAACAGTGCCACCTCCTCCCTGGAATCTCTCTCTCTCTCTCTCTCTCTCTCTCTCTCTCTTTTCTTCTCTCTTTCCTTCTCTCTTTCTCTCCTTCACGCGCACATTGTGACCGCGCTCTCCAATCCGTTCCTTCTCTTCTGGTTCGCCACTTCGTTCCTCTCACCTCTCTCTCTCTCTCTCTCTCTCTCTCTCTCTCTTTCTCTCTCTTTGTCTCTCTTCCTCGCCTAACTCGACATAAATTTCTGAAATTGCATCTCTTGCCTTTGCATGATTAAGGAATCAAAGGATATTGGATGTTGGATCGTGAAATGTAGAAATAATATAGAAATATGATCTTTACACAACCACTATTCTCTCGTGCACATATATGTATATATATTCTTTCCATCGNCTCTCTCTCTCTCTCTCTCTCTCTCTCTCTCTCTCTCTCTCTCTCTCTCTCTCTCTCTCTCTCTCTCTCTCGACTCGCCGCTTGGTTCTCCTTTTTCGGTCGCTCCCTTCTTTCTTGTCTGTCTCGTCGCTTTGGCGTGTTTTCATGATATTCGGAAAGCCGAGTGCGGTCAGGAAGAGAAAGAGGTCCTTCCTCGATTTCGTGTGAGCGCTACGTTACGGTCGGCATCGTAAAAATTTACGGGAAATGCTACAGTCGAAATGCTTACGTCGAGGTCTGCGTGTCGAAATCGCCGGCCGATGTTCACTCCTTTATCTTCCGTTTCCTCTCGCAACTGGACCAGGCGCGAATAATGGTAATTTCGGGATTCGTTCGCGTACGCGAGCAATGTACCCGTGAGGGATTGTTCCATTGGACTAAAGAGAAAGAGAAGGGGAAGACTGATAAAGGTAATTATTTGCAACCGTTTGGCATTTATCGCCGCTGACTAACGTCCCCATCCTTGAAAGTCGAATGCAGACTCGGCCAATCTGTGCGGGCTTTGCACGGACGTTATTTTTAACTCGTTAGGCACGACGCGCGGGAAACGCGTTTGTTTCTCCCTCCGCTCGGGGAAAAGCGCTTTTCGCGGATCTCCCTGCGCTCGCCGCGCCGAATCGGCGAAACGAACATCAGCTTTGGCTTTGGTGCGGATCTCCTCGCGCTGATAGATCGGCGATTCCTTCTCGGCTCGCTGTTCCGCCGATGAAATCTCCACTTCGGGAGGGGATAATTCCGGAAACTGGCCATTGAGTCGCGAAAAATCGTGAGACACGTGCGAGTCGAGCGAGCGTAAATAATCCGGCGTGTTTTAATCAAGCGCGGATTCCTCCGGTATCTCTCGCCGGTAGTCGGCCATTATCCTCCGATAGAACGAGTGCGCGTGAACTTTGCGAGGGAGAATCGCTCGCGAAAACGAAATCGCTCGATATGAAGCAGAAGAATTCGCTGGTAGAAAAGCAAGTCCTGGAATGCGCGGGGAAGCAGGTAACAAGTCATTCTTGTGCCTCTACCTCGCCTCGCCTTTTCCTTCCTTTCCCTTTCCCTTATCTCGTTCCTGTCCCGTATTCTGAGTTTCTGAGTAATCCGGCTTTGTGGGGATTCCCCATTAAGGCCCTAGACACCGTGTCGCATTCCCGACAATCGGAAACATGAATTAACGAACGAGCGGGGAATGCCGCTTTATTATCGCACTGTACACAGTCGCGCGCATTGTGGACGGAGTTTAGAAGCGTGTGATGTAAGTCGGCTTAATCAGACAGGTTTATCTGTCTCGGCTGAAGGGAGAGAGACGCCCGATACTAATTCGTGTCTTTATCTGAAATTTATTCCAGGAAAATGTCCCTTATCACCGCGCGCGAGGCATCGCTATCATATCTGAACGAGCGTGTACGAGCGCATAGTGAAATCTCCCCTCTCTCTCTCTCTCTCTCTCTCTTTCTCCCCCCCCCCTCCCCCCCGCCCGCTCTCCAAAGTTGTCGATACTTTCTACTACAACCTACTACTACTACTACTACCAATACTTTCTTCCACTGGCATCGACGAGCC
This sequence comes from Eciton burchellii, assembly GCA_020341155.1. Taxonomy (NCBI): domain Eukaryota; kingdom Metazoa; phylum Arthropoda; class Insecta; order Hymenoptera; family Formicidae; genus Eciton; species Eciton burchellii. Next base: position 3,195,345 of record JAHMML010000015.1, read on the forward strand.
CTGCCTTCGCTCATGTAATCGCTCTTGTACTCTCTCTCTCTCTCTCTCTCTCTCTCTCTCTCTCTCTCTCTCTCTCTCTCTGTCTCTCTCATGCGCGCGCGCGCGTTGCTTGAACGACGACGCCGTTTTAGCATGCTTAGCGCGTAGGCCACGCGATATTCCAAGTACGCCGGGCTATTTTCATGCCAAGAAGACGCACAGTGAACGCGAGCGAGAGTACAGCTCGCACTGTAACGAACGATGACACGACGACCAAGAGGCGACGTGTCGGCACCGCCAGGCCGTATAAAGCCGGAATCGCGTGGGATCGAGAATTCCGTTTGTCGTCCGCTCGCGGAAGGGAGTTCTCGAATCCCGGATATGTGTTGTCTGCGGGGAAAAGGGGGAAGGGCCGCGTGCGAGCGCGGGAAAAAATCGCGCTCGATAGGTTTCCGACTGATAGGAGGGAAATGTTTATTCAGAGGAATTAGCCGGTGAATTTGAGAGACGACAGGCCCGGGCAAACGTTACAAGCTGAACGTTGGCATGGTCGCATGCTCTCTGCGCTCAAGTTCCTTGTGTAGTACCGCGTCTAGCTGAAAAAGAGGAAGCGAATGGCTCGAGGAACGACTAGTCACTGGGATGCTTAACGCTTCTTTGAAACAAGCATAAACACACGGTGAACTTGGCGGCTTGTTTTGTGTATAAACAATAGCAAAGATGATAGCGAGGCTCCGCTGGACGAGTTAAAGAAACGAAGAGAAACACGGCGATCTATATTCCGATAAACATCTCACTCGCGCGGGAACGCGGAAACGTTCGACGTGATGGTGTGTACAATCGCGGGGACCATCGGTCTCTTTAAAGTGGCCATTAACGTGCGTGAAAGTCTCCCGCATTGTCCGCGAAACGGCTCAACGACCGACTAGGGATATTTTCGGGAATGCAAAGTACACATCAAGACGGATACTCGCCAGCGGCGGAATATTATCACGAATATTATGATAATAATTACAATAAATTTTAATCAGACCAGTAACGCTGCTAATGACAACGGATTACCGTAAATTAACGGTCCAAGCAAGCACTTGAAACGCAAAAGACATTCATTCGCGTTCGGACAGGACTACATGCACGAATACGCCGGGAGACGAATCGCCATTCGCCAGCTAATAGGAATCCCCGCTGATTGCCCGCGTGGAATTCCTCATCGCGCGTGATCCGTCAGAGGAATTCCACCGTCGCGATATCCGCCGCGTGCCGCGCGGAAGCGCTCGGATATCGACACCTACCGCGGAATCGCGATTCCGGTTCTTCCGCGTCGTAAATCGTTCCGCAGAACGATCCGCAGGCTTAACTTGCGAGACTTAGGAATCTTATGCGGCGTGCGCCGCATTCTGCTCTGAAATTCCATTCCACTTTGGTTGGAAATAAAAAAGTGTGCGCCAAGCATACTTTTGGCGGTGAGGACACTTTTGCGCGATCTCTCTCGAATCGCGAACTTGAATCGTGCGCATCGTGAGCCTCGCAGAGCTGACGCATCTCATGCGTTTTCTTCCCTTCGAAATCAAGTCACGAGATCAAATGGAAAGCGCGTGTGCCGCGTCGCGAACACATCTCGCGCGCCCGCGCGCGCGCGCGCGAGAGAGAGAGAGAGAGTGAGGGAGGGAGGGAGGGAGGGAGGGAGGGAGGGAGAGTTATATTAAATAGCTCGTGAGAGGCCGGCGTTGCGCGGTGCATACAATGGGATTTACTTTATTCGCTATCTAAATTTACCTTAACTGTCCGCGTACATCCCCGTCGTAAATCCAGTGGACTTCATTACGCTCGCTCGGCGATACCGTAAACCCGTTACGGTCTCGTAATAAGCTTAAAAGGATCGTACGACACCGGCTAGATTCCCGTATTCCCGGGAATTCTTAATCCCGACAATGCGATCTCTGAAAGCAGTCGGCTGCTTTGTCGGAGGATCGAGCACGATCTAGCAGCAATGACAGGAGCGCATTTTTTTTTTCTTTACTATCATGACATTAATCATGGCATTAATGACAGATTAATCTCGCTTCGAGATTAGATCGAGGGAGGAGAACGTTAACGCGGAAGCTGAAAGCTTATCGCAATGTCTGTGACGTTGTCGTAGAGGTGCGGAGAGCGGTCACGACGATTTGTCAGAAAATCTTCGTCGAGGGAGGGAGGACTGGCTCGATTCCCATCAACGAATCGTTAAAAAACCGCGGTTCGACGAGACGCGTTGATTTGTACGAGTGAATCGCGAGTGGATCTCCGACTGGACGAGTACCGCGACTGAACCTTGTCGTACGGTAAATCCACGACAGACTTTAAATCGGAGTTACAGTTACAGCACGACGTGTACCGTCTTCCGCTGATCGTGACACGATTACGAAGATCGGCACGGGGATCGCGGCTATTACGGTTCGATCGGAGCTGCCCGTTGCTCTCGTCGACCAGGACGATCGGCTTGCCGGTTTCGGTGCGTTCCGCGGAAAGGAAGCTTCCTCGCGGCTTGTGTATAACCGGAAAGGTCGGCGAGCGGCGTGTAAAAACAGGAGAAGGATCGCGTTATTTACCGTGCGCAAACGTTGAATTTTCGAGGGATTTCGCGACATGCGCGTCAAAAATGCGTCCGTCCGTGTTCGAGCAGCCATCCCCGGCAATATTTGCAATTCATAGGGACGGTGCCCGCGGTATTCGTAATGAGACGACGGCGATCGAGCACGAAGAATTCATTATTGGATTTGCGCCGTGCGTCATTGGCGTGGCATACGTGAAAGCGATAACGGCGCGTTTGCCGCTGATAGAATCTAATTAAACGGCTCGGAGTGGGGTAAACGTGGGGAATCGTTATTGTTTACACACCTGACACGGCGCCGATACTTGAATGACTCAATCGAGGCGAGCCAAGTCGATCAATTAACCAGGAAGAGATGCCCGCCGTGCGGCGTATCTCCCTTTGCGAATTCGCGGATCTCTATCGATTACAGAACATTCACGAGGATCAAGATAGCGCGCGCGCGCGCGCGCGCGCGTTGGTTAAGTGATGTAACGACGGAGCAACCAGGCGGATTAAAATCTCGCTCGCGCGCCGCGCGTGATTCACGTTCGCTCGAGGGGCCGGGAGGGGCTGGGCTGCACGTCGTCGCGGCGAAAGTCCGATCGTATCTCGCGGAGATCAAAGTCACGTGTCTCACACCGGCGAGTATGACAAAGCGAAGGTGCAAAACAAAAGTGGGAAAGTAAAAGGAAAGCATCCAGCGGAGAGAAAAATATTTGTATCATCGCTTCGGAGCAGATCTCGTCCTCGAGAAGCTGCGGGAGCTGGCGGGGAGATTCCGCGAATACGTGGCCGTGAACGTCCTAGGGCACGTAGACGCACGACGGGGTGCGTGACCCAATCACCCGTTCACCGGCGGCGAGCGGAACGGAGCGGATTCGTGTCGGAGGTCTCCTTCGTGAACGCGCGAGTGGGCGCGAGAGCGCGCGTGGTGGGGGAACTGCCGCTCGGAAGGCGGGCGCGCTCGGAGTGTCGTGCGGAATCCCCGAGATCGCGTCTATGTGTGTGTGTGCGCGCGTGCGTATGTGGCGTGAGTGCGCCGTGCGTCCCCCCGTGTGCCGCGCGCTGTGGTATATACGTGCACGTATATACGTGTGTACGTGTGCGTTGACCGATAGCGACGGCCGCGCGAAGGCCGACGACAGGGGAGAGAGGCTGCGGCTGCTTCGTCAGACGCGTTGCCGGGAGGAGCGGGAAGCAGGGGAAACCGGTCGCTCTTCGTCAGACGCAGGCGGCGCGGTGGCGGCAGCGGCAGCGGCGGCAACGACGACGACGACGACGACGACGAGGACGATGGTGGCTCGGGTCGCGCGCGTGACTCACTTGCGCGCCGCGGGAATCTCCCGCTCCCTTGCCGGCGGCAGCACTGTACAACTATGCGCACCGCCGCCGCGTGCAACGGGCGAGTACGATCCTCGCGAGTACAGCCTAGACACGGAGAGAGACCGCGATCAGTGCGCGCGCGGGAGTCTGGGGAGGGGGATCCTCATCCGGTGCGGCGAGGCGGGCCCCGTTACTCTGCACGAGCGATCTCGTTTCCGCGGCGACGCGCTTTGAGCCTTCGATTCATTCACTCGGCGCGGGAGATGGTGCAACGTGGGGAAAAGCGCGTTATGAAATAACGCTCGATAATGCGAGCCTGTAGAACGGAGAATTTTCAGATCGATCGATGCACTGCGCGCATCTTTACGAGCTTTTCGAGTCTTAAATTCGGATCATTATCGTGACGCATCATGATACAGCTAAAAACATTGATTGATGAATATTTATAGCTCTGGAATTCCTCTCTGGATTCGTGCGGATCGAAACGAATCGATTCGGATGACTTTCGTACGCGTGCTTGACCCGATCCCCCGCGAAATATTGCGAATGGACGCTAATTGGCGCGTCGCATTCGTGCATCTGGCACACGGACGATACTACGAAGCTGGCGATACTACGTCCGCGCAATAAATACGACAATGAACGTGCCATCCACGTGCGTTAAAATACCATTAGCGGACGATTAAAATTGCTGGCCACTCCAGCGAGTATACGACGGTGTAAACATTGCTGTCCGCGCCACGAAAAGCCGATTATCGATTTCCGCGTTAATGTTAAGTTAAACTTTGCCCCTCCCACCGACAGGAGGGTGCCGTACGCACAGGCTCGGAATTAATGAACGAACAAGGAGGGGAACTGACCCGAAGTCTGACTCAGAATCGACGAGATACCTGGAGCCGTTTCGCGCGTTCCCGTATCGAATGACTGTCGGTCGGACTCGTCACGTTAAATATTTAAAAGCCCGCGACATCGCTAAAATTATCCGCCGGCTACCTCGCCGCCAGGGAGACTCCCGAGTGAGAGAGAGAGAGAGAGAGAGAGAGAGAGAGAGAGAGAGCGGGAACGAGAGGGAGATCCGCAAAAGTCCGCCGAGCGAATCCGGTGGAGGATTCCGGTTTCCGTAATCGATAACGCGATAACGCTCCGTTGAGCGTTGATTCACGTAGGACGAAATGCCGGGAATTGGCTGACTTTGTCAGGTGCGGGGCGCCTAATGTCATTGTACAATGACACACGGGTGCAACGCCATTCAAGCCTGCCTTTCCGTTTATCAATCGAGCCAGATAAGAGGGAGCGAGCGCGGACTTGTTATATTTTCCGCGGCAATTAATCGAGATTACGAGACAGCTCGCTTTTCCCGAGCGCTAACTAAGCGCGCCCGATAGAGACACGTGTAACAATCGCATTATCGCGCGAATGATATTCCGACACGTGTCGAGTTGCCGAAAAGCCGATAACGAGGCTGAAGCGAGAGGTAAAAATCGGCGGCATCTCTCATCTCTCTGGAGAGATCGAAGAACTCGCGACCGCGAGAACGCAGATCGCAAAAATTTTCTTATCGTTATCACGAATTATCAGAAAATCGCGAGCAGATCGCCCGACGAGGAGGCCGGATTGTTGCCCCGCGGGATGCGGGATGAATTACGATTTATGAAATCGCGGAGGAATGCAATTCCGGGACGGAGCTCCTTCGGCCGGAGCTTTCGAGGAACCTCGATTGGAAAACGAGCTCCTCGAGCGTGAATAAGCGCGAGGAAAATTGAGACACGACGGGATTAGGCTGCACTCGGTTGAACGAGCGTTTAACGCGTCTGACGCGTCCGGCATAAAGCGATTAACGAATTGTCAGGTCTATACGATGATGGTACGACGTACGAGCGATGCACGGCTGCAGACTGAACGGACTATTCATAGGTTGCAATTGGTCGTTTGTACGAGTTTACGCTTCGCCTCGTCGGGCTCTCGCCCAAGGCTCGAGCCTGGCGAGCGCGAGCGCGGCATCTCCGCGTTGGATCCGCTTAAGAATTGCGCTGGAAATGTCGCAAAGCCGCGAGGCGGAACGCCGCGAGTAATCCAGCGAGCGACCACTGCTTGCTGGCGGGTTCCGTTCGCTCATACGATTCAGGAATTCAAAGCAATCTCTTACACAATTCCACGTTGGGAGATAACGCCTTTACGCTTATCGATATTCCCGTGCGTTACAAGCGTCGAGCGTCGAGATACTCGGGGAAATGCTCGCGCGCGTATTTCCATCTGAGAGTCGATCGCTCGACTTTTACGCGTCGTCGTCTCGATTGCGTTGCATGCATATATATATATATATATATATATATATATACACACATTTATATCTCGCGCAGCGACAGAAAGAAGCGTATCTTATTTTGATGGTCGCCTGCAATGTTAGCGAATGACCGGCTAAAAATAATGAAAGACCGAACGATTCGTTCCGGTTTACGACGCACGTATAAACTCGGCTCGGCTCTCGGAACACGCCGGGACGCAGCGGGCGTTATCTTCGCGCGCGTACGCGCTGCATCGCGGAGCGGAGCGGAGCGGCGAGAGGGAGGGGAGAGAGAGAAGAGGGTTCCGAGAGGTCAGGGAGCGAGGTATCGCTAGATAGAGGGCAAACAATAATAACGCCGATACATCAATAAAACAGCCCGCGGGACAGCGAGATGGGCTCGCGGGCGGCCGGCTCTCGCTTTTATTCGAGCTTTTATTCGGATCGCCGGCGAAAACGGGCAGCGTGGGCGATATATCGCTAAACTCGGCGGCCGACAGACCGAAAATAAAACTTTATGCGCCCAGCGGCGACTTCACCGCGCGCAACGGCACGCATCGAGGAAAGGTCTCCCTCCCTCCCCTCCCGCGCGCTTCCCGTGCCCCGGGAAGGGGCGCGATCGATCTAAAATAAAGCGGCGCGACCCTTTAGCTCCTCCCCCCCCCCTCGACCCTGTAGTTCTTATTCTCGATTCTCCCCGTATTTCCCCGACTGCGATCTCCCGTCGGCGGTTCCGCGCGCCCGCGGGATCCGGCGGGAAAGGCGGACGCGCATGCGCGCGAGACGCCGCGATCCGCCGCGGCGAATGCCGAATTAAAAGTAATTCCGGACGAGATTCCGGAGAGATGCGGCAAATGATGCGCGATAAGGTCCGTTTCCCTCGCCCTGCTTTGCGCGGCGACGAATTGAGATCCGACGAGCGGATTCCGAGAGAGAGGGTGGGGGGGAGCGCGTCCCGCACTTTTGATTTTTGATTAATTGATCGCGATCGCGAAAGGACGTACGTACGTCTCGTATCATCGAATGGACGCGTGGCGTATTTTGATCCTTTCTTTCCTTCTTGTTCTTCCTCCCGATTCTTTGTCATTTTTCCCCTCCCTCCCGCGTCCGCCTAGGGATCGCTTAGGGATCATCGCGCGGACTTTTCGCGTCCGCGTGAGGACGATTACGCAGCGTCGAGCAGCGACGTCGACACATATTGGCGTTATCACTTGTCGTTAATTTCTCAGGCAATTAAACGCGTCGGCGCGGCCGTTATTAGAACGCGTTAGTCGCGCGGGCGCGCGCGCGCCCGGAGAAATAACTGTTGACATATTTCGTGGCAATAGTAATACACCGAAATCTACGTGCGCGTTTGCCCCGGACGCGAACCAAACGGGTCTCGTGGCCCATTTTCAGCCGCTCCCGCGGAATCCGCGAGCGTGTGTGTATACGGGCTTACCGTATTTATCGCGTGGCCGTACACACCGAGAGTATATTTCGTTACGTGGTGCGCGTGCATAATGCACGAATAACTTTGATAACAAACTGCAATTTCCGCCGAATATTCGAGAGGCCATTAATCGAATAATTTCAAACTTGGACGTTACGCGGGCGATAATAATAATTCCCGTCGATATATCCCTTTTAATTTATTAACATTGAACGCTCGATTCATCGTTATGCCGGCACCGGCAGCGTAAAATGTGAGAATGCGGAGGAAGGAACGTGCTTCGCTCGACAATTCTCCGATTAAAGGCCCACCCACTCGATCCAGGCGATCACGAGGCACAAAAGTTACATTAGAACAGGGGAAAGGAAGAAAAAAACAACACAAAAAAGAGAAAAAGAAGAACGACGCGACTTTCGGGTCAAAGTTGGGGTCTTCCGCGAGGAATGGCGGGATTGGGCTTCCGCCGTTCTCATCGAAACGGCAAAGATGAAAACGACCACGAGCTGCAAGCAGCAGCAGCAGCAGCAGCAGATTACGTGATTCGCTGACAATGGGGAATCCCCCCGGGTTTCCACTCGACTCTCGCGAGTCGCGAGTCGCGATCGCGATCGAGCCGGGATCATCCAGCTTGTCGATGCATTTGCACGCGTGTACACGTGTCGTCATTGTGTACGCTAGCGTTACGTAGACACTCGTCGAATAATGGCCGCATACTTGCGGCGTACAACGCCCAGGCAGGCGTCTTACGTAAACTCGCGCGAGCATGCGAGTGCACGGATCGAGGCGGTTTACGTCGACTCGTGACTCAGTTTCCTCTGAACTTTTAGGTCGGTCTGTAACGCATAAAACATCTTGCGATAATACTGCGTAGATATCGATGCGCGCGCGCGCGCGGAGACTCGACGGAGGCGCGAGGAGGCGAGCGCGCCGTTTCATTCATTCCTGTCGGACGATCCGCCGCCGCTGCCGCCCGCCGAGCTAATGAAGTCGCGTGTGCCTGCGTCACCCGTATCCTCCCACGGCTTGGTTTCTTATAAAAGGCGCTTTATCGTCCGCGGATCGACCTATTGTGCCCGCCCGCGCGCGCCGTAAACTTTACGGCCGCAGCTGCAATCAGCGCGATTCACCACCGCCTGCCGGCTTCGCTGCTCGTACGATCGGATTTCAAGCGAGCGATGCGAGTATCCGCCGAGAAGCTTCCGCTTCCGGAACGGACGGTGGATCGATGGGAGGATTGCAGAGACGCGAGTTACTTGAGTGGAGGTGCACAATCGAGCTGATCGTTGATCCTTTGTCAGGATATCAGGCTCGTTATTTTTTTTTCATCGCGTCGGGATGCGACTCGCGCGCGCGTCAGCGAGCGCGAGAGCCGACAATTTCGCGGCGGGTCTCCTTTCTGATGTTTTCTTTCTCTGACAGAGGCGACGATCGCTGCCAAATGGAACGTGACGTCGACCTGAGTCTGCCTCGTTTGGTCGCGATGGCGACCCCCCCGCGCGAGAAATGCCTCCTCCGCCCAGGGTGAACCGGGTTGGCTCGCGCCGGGCCTCTCCTCTTCCCTTTCTCTTTCTCTTTCTCTCCTCTATTTGCGCGTATAAATAGCGCGGTCCAAAATTACCGGGACACTTCGGCGAACGGTGCCGCGAAAGTGGCGTCCAAGAAAAGGCCGGCGATTTCTGCTAGTTATAAAAATATACGCGGGAATAACATGGTCGCCCGCTCGGTGACGCGCATTCCTCGCCGAGGAATACGAGATGAGAGGCTAACGGGGGTAAAGGGGGACGCACGATTATTCATGGACTTTGAGAATCCGAGATGACTGCAACGATTGCCGATCGAACCTGTTTTTCATGGAAACGAGCTAAACGAGCTAGTTGAAGTCATGACGTTTTAGGGCGCAAGTAAATAAGTCTCTTTAGCGGGAATCGTGCGCAATGCTCCATGCAGCAGAGAGAGAGAGAGAGAGAGAGAGGGAGAGGGCGTCCGTTCGCTCCCGATGCGTTCAAGGCTTTAAGCGCGCTTGCACGGGCTTCATTAAGTCTACTTTCGTTTTCAGCGTTATTGACCTGCGTAAATTGCATCCATTTTTCATCGACTAAAATTTTTCACGCCCTTGGACGGACCGATTCCAAAAGCTCGGGGGAAGATCTCAGAGCCTCGTCGATAATCGATTCGATTGTTTTAATGTCGATAGCGTCGAGATTTCTGCGGATCATAAACGCTCGCAATTCCGCGGCGGACTCAATCGAGAGTTGAAATGAGCCAATGATCCCGAGTCCATTCTTATGAAACAAAATAATTGATACGTCGCGCAATACGACGATTGGAAATTTTCGAAAGCGCGAAGAGCGCGCATTCGACTGTGCGTCGACCTTGTGGATTATAACGAGAGACGTAAAGATATATCGATTCTGACGTCTCGGACAGATATCGATCCAAACGATTCTCCATTATAATTACGTAAATTAAATTATTTCCCGGAATGAAATCGCCAGATATCGTCGTAGAAGCGCAGCGCTAATGACAGCGGCATAATATTTGCATAATAACAGCAGTTTAAAGACTATTAAGCGCGAGTTACAGCGAAAGAGTTTCCTCATCATTCTTATATCCGACATCTCGATCGGCGATCGCGCGATTAATCGCAATTAATATATAGCTCGACGGCGTCCACGAGGGAAAGAGGGAAAGACCGCAATGTCTAAATAACAGCCGCGCTAAATGATTCGTCGCCGAATGGAAAACATCGGTCTCATGCGATATGTGGAAACGGCGAGCGCATCGCTCGTGCGTAAATGAACTTTGACCTGTTGAACCCGTTCTGCACTTCCGCTTTCGTAACGCCGTATCGCCGCATAATTCCGCGGGAACGACCTGCCGCGTCTTGGATATCGAACACGCGAGAACGCTCGAAGCGATCCTCGAATTGACAATGGCCAAGTTTAATTTTAATGCGCCTTTAGCGGTCTTTAATCGAGATTCGCGGAAACGCGTCCGAGATTTCGGTAGGAGGGGGGAGGGGGACGAACGTCCCGAACATTTGGGATTTCCGAGCGCGCGTCGACGCGGGAGATCAAAATCAATCCGGCGATTAATATTCTTCGCTTCTTCTTCTTCTTCTTCTTCTTCTTCTCCTCTCTCTCTCTCTCTCTCTCTTTTTCTCGAACAAACCCGTGGGAGGAGGGGGATTAAGCGGGATCTGACATCGGCGCACCGCAAAGTGCACAAATCGGTCCTAATTGAATTATTTATCGAGTTCCACCGTGTGACCGCCGATGTTTTCTCCGTCATGCGCAAGTATCTATTGACAAATTATTATTAACGATTATTCACGACCAAGTTTTTCCCGCTCGCGAAAGTACAGCGCCGAGTATCCGCCTGTAGTTACTTTCCTTGTGTGCGACAGACGCGCATCGCGGCACTTGGGGAAACGACGAGCGTCAGTATGACGTAATTGGCACGCTGATATTGTTCTGTTAACTTTGTGGTCAAGCACCGTACGTCGTGCCATTTAATATAGAACCAAGACGGAGACAGAGAAGAGAAAAGAGGAAAGGGAAGAGGAAGGAAAAAAAAAAAAAAAGAGTGAAAATTCAACGATCGCGCTCGGAGATCCTTCTCCCTCGGCGCGTAAAATCACATTAATTAATTTACCTCCGAGCGTTCTCTCGTACGCAAAGTGACGATTGCACGCAAGACTTTACGATTCGACGCGAGCGGAAGAAATGTCAGCGGGACGCTTCAATAGCTGAAAAGATCAAAGTCGATGCAATCGACTCGTGACTCGATTATTCGTAACCGATTAATCCGCTGCAATGTAATCGCCGATGTTGTCGTCTCGGTCAATGCGTGGCAAGTGTAGCACGATGTATACCAAAGGAAAAGTCAGCTGATCGCTCTCTTATTCGCATTTATCTCCCGCGTACGCGCAGGACACCGGGAGTGCATTAACGTCTACGCATTTCTGAAAATGTCAGCTGCGCGAGGCAGCTGATGCGCGATGCGCCTCGAGAGATCTTCAATCGACGTCTATTGCCCACGGAATACTTCCGTGTTGTACAATCATCGCCGAGTGCTACAACGGCGAAGCGTATCAGCCCGGACGAATCTATCGTTGGCGCAAATTCCACGCGTCATTGGCGCCTCGAAGTAAAGTCACGCGTTACGTAATGGAAAAAGGATCCGAGAAAATGGACCCGTTGCTTCGGGGATTTTTTCAGGCCGTCGTTCCCCGACGCGATTGACAATCCCGATTTCGCGCAATGCAATTGGCGATTAATATCCGCGATCGATGCGCGGATCGACGCGCGTCCGCTTCGCGGAATAGTCTCGGCGATTCGCGCGCATTATCGAGAATTCTTTGTGAATCACCTGTTCTCTTTCTCTCTCCCCCCCCCCGTCTCCCCCTCCCCCCGTCCCTTCCCTTCCCGTCACTATTCGTTCTCGCGTCTGAGTCACCTGAGAACCCACCACCGATCTCGCTTCTTCCTCCTCCTCCTTTTCCTCGTCCTCCTCGTCCTCCTCCTCGTCTTCGTCTTTGCCTTTGCTCCACTCCTCTCTTCAGTCTGACAGTCGGCGGCGATTAAATATGTCCGTGCTGTGCTTGCAGAGACTCACACTGTGGCGATGACAGACCCACAGCTGACGAACAACAACAACAACAACAACAACAACAACAACAACAACAACAACAACAACAATGATGGCGAGCCAAAGTACCTACACAAAAAGTTCAAGAAGATGGCGACCACTGAGGTCGAGCCGAAACTCGTCGAGTCCAAGAAAGAGGCCACGGCGAACAACGTTGTTCCCGAGACGCCGAAGTCGCGAAAGGACACGGACAAGGACGGCAAGGAGTCGCCGAGGGAGTCCGGTGAGAAGCTCGAGGCTTCCCCGGAACCGGAAAGTCCCGAACCCGCCACCGAGTCTCGGAAGAGTGGCTACGTGTGCCCTTATTGCAAATTGTCGTGTGCCAAGCCAAGCGTACTTCAGAAGCATATCAGGGCGCACACGAATGAGCGGCCGTATCCGTGCAAGCCGTGCGGATTCGCGTTCAAGACCAAATCAAACTTGTACAAACACTGCAGATCGCGTACCCACGCACGCGTAATGGAGGGTGGCGACAAGGTAAGGTTATTTATAATCTCGCATTACGCGAGCCCACGATCGCGGCCATTCTTCCGATGGAGTAATGACGAAATAAATGATCCCTTCTTTCGCATTCTGATCTCGCAGGCGTCCGAGGATTCCGACATAAGCCTGTCGGACAGCGCCAGTAATGGCACCGGTACGCCACCGCCGCCCCCCGCCTCAACACCCACGACGATAACGACGACGACAACGGCAGTCTCTTCCTCCAGCGTCGCGGTGAAAACGGTGAAAACCGGCAAAATTTACAAGCCAAAGTTCCAAGCCCGTACGGCTCTGCAGTGCCTGAACGCAGACACTGAGACGTCTTCCTTATCGCCCAGTTCTTCCAGTAGCTCTTCCTCGTCCTTCTCCTCCTCCTCTACTTCTTCCACGACTACCTGCGTGTCCAATTCCGTGAAGCCGAACGCGGAGCAACTGCAGGAGCACATCGACAAGATCATTACGGATAATCAGGCGATCGTCGACGCGGTGGATCCGCGTCTGCATAAACTGATGCAGCGCCAGCAGAGCTTGGTGGAGACGAAGCAGCCGTTCGAGCAGCAACCGCTGAACTTGTCCTCCGCGGAAGAGATTCCCGCCAGCAGGAAGCGTTGTCTCAGCGACAGCTGCGCCCGGACCCTGCGGCAGGACGCCAAGGATGACGAGCGCAGCCCCGAAGGCTCGATCATCAAGGACCTGCTTCTAAAGACACTCGGTGGTACCGCGAATGGATCGATACCGGAGACGACCAGTGAGAACTTTATCTGTCCAACCTGTAACATCCCTTACGCTAGTATAGATAATCTGGAGGCCCATCGCAGGTATTATTGCAAAGGCATCAGCGGTACCACAAACACGGACTACGCAAACGCGGAATTGGAAAAACGAGAATCCGATTTCGACGCCAAGTCCGTTGACTATTACGGTAGTCTGCAGCCCTTACCTTCACCGGGTCCTTTGTTGGGCAATACCAGATTAGTGGACGCGTATGCACCGCCCGCGAAAAAGCAGAGAACGGAGCACGTACCGACGAGTCTGCGTTCACTGGAGGAGCTCAGCAAGTATCCGCGTCCGAATTCGCTACAGATGTTCGGCGGCCAAGTGAAGATTCTGGACAACACGGGTGAAACGAAGACGATGAGGATCGAGCCACGGCAAACGAACTCGCCCACGAGTGAGCACGTGGTGAACAGCAAATGCGTGACGTCGGAAACGGCATCGATCGTAGTGAGATCGAGCTTACACTCGGGTGGTACTATGGTGCACAAGCCACCGGGTGTACCGGCAAGTACGCCCAGCTCCTCCATATCCCTCTCCAACACGCCTAAAATGTTGGCTCCCATCATACCGAACATATCAACTCCCAATCTAGCGCCCGCCATGTCCTATAGCTACCTGGAGCCGCATCTCAATCCACTGACGAGCATCACTGCCTATAATCCGTTAACTTTACCGCAGGCAGGCATCACGAGTATCCTCCACGGCGGTAAGGTAATACCCTATGTTCCTGGCATGCCTGGACCACATACCCTGAGCGGCACGCCGGCCATAGACATATCCCCGAGCATAACGACCGGCGAGGCTGTTTACAAGGTGATACCAGGTCTGCCAGGTCTGCATATGATATCGCAGCCGCTGGATCTGGCCAGTCCGGTGAAGGCGCAATCCAATGCGCTGCCCGGAATGCCCGGTTCATTGCCTGGACACGCGTCCTCCGTATTGCCTCCGGATCAACCATTGGATCTGGCCAGTCCGGCAAAGGAGATTGCGAAAATGAGTTTCAAAACGCCGAGCAGCGATTGTCTGAAAAGCAGCTTGACCAGTCCCAAAGTTCCTAGCGTCAAGGTTGAAACCACGACAGACAAGTATCGCGTAACAACGACCAGAATGCCAACGACGCCTACCAGCGGTGAGGTCAGCAAGGTGGAGCTCGATCGTCATATCAAAACCAATGCGGCCCCCAAGTACAAGAGTATAGAGAATCCACGGGAGAGACGAGACTTGACGTACGACAAGAGCCCGAACAAGCTAAACAAGACCTTCAACTATCCGGACGGCGTAGAGTCTGCGATATCTTATAGCAAATTGAGATATTCGCCCAAAAGTACCTCGGACAACAGAAAAAAGTCCAATTGGGGCGTGAGCGAGGTAGATGCTGGTAGAATAGCATCAGTGGACACCCACGTTGCGATCTCCAAGTACGATTTATCTCTTCACGAGAACGGTCGATTAAAAAACAGCAACAACAGCGGTGTCCCATCCGAGGGACGATGGTCGAAAACCGTAGATGGATATGGCGCGTTTAACGGGGCCAAGATGAAGGCCGACGGTGCAGCACCGTCGGTAATACTTGTGAATCTAGATTCTTCCAAGACAGAAGTGCCAACGAAAACCTCCGTAGAGCTAATCGTTAAGGACAGACTGCCCGAGGCCAAATCGCCGAAAAGTGGCAACGGCGGCAACAGTAACGGCGATATGGCCAAGGAAGCGACCAATGCCAATAAGTTCTTGAGACCCACATCTCTGCCTCTTAAGCCCGGCACGTTTACGCCGAAGAAGCATCACGGAATCACCCCTACGGCGAATACATTGCCGCTGATCAGCCCGGAAACACCCCGACCCAAAAAGTCGTACGGACAATTGTATCTGAACGGACACGCCTACACATATCTGGGACTCAAGTGTTCCACCAGAGCATTCTATTGCACCTTGAATCGGCCGCAGCCAATGTACGTCGCGCAACAGCACGGCCTGTCAATGTACTCCAATTGGAAGATATGTAAGGAGGCACCGCCGGATGTAGACATGGCGCATTATGACTCACGACACAGACCGTTCAATTACACCACTGCATGGAGGAAACAGGAAGATATTTTGACGCACTCCTCGCAACGACCAACCACTCCCACCAGTCTAGATAGCGGCCTGGAGAGTGACATGCAGGAGAAAGCGAAAAGAGTGAAAATATTTGACGGAGGCTTTGAGAGCAATGAAGATTATACTTATGTGCGTGGAAGAGGTAAGGGATATTTAAGTCTATATCTTTGTATAGTCTCTATATAGTCTCAAAAGATATATCTCGCGATGTATTCACGTATATACAGTCATTCATGTATACAGTCCCTGCACGATGTAGGGATGAGCAAGGAAACGAATTATATTTATATTTACATTATTCGATTATCGAGCGAAGGATCATCATTGTAACAATAAACATAAATTCTTCTTTCGTTTATCGTTGTAAGGTCGAGGACGTTACGTTTGCGAAGAATGCGGTATTCGTTGTAAGAAACCATCCATGTTGAAGAAACATATCAGAACCCATACAGACGTTAGGCCATACACTTGCAAGCACTGTGCCTTCAGGTAAGTTACAATATGAGAAACCGTGTAACGGATACCCTATGTAATGTCTCCATTAATTAATCAGTGTCGATTATTCGTGCAACAGTTTCAAAACGAAAGGTAATCTGACGAAGCACATGAAATCCAAAGCCCACTACAAGAAGTGCGTAGAGTTAGGAGTAGTTCCGGTCCCTACTAGCGTCTGCGATGACAACATTGACAAGGAGGCTATCGCGCGATTAGCAGCCGGTGGTGGCAATGCGGAAGAATCTTCCGAGGAAGAAGAAGAGAGTGACGGCGAGGAGAGCGAGGAGTCCGGTAGCGAGGAGCAAGAAGCAGCTCAGAGTCTATTGAGTCTTTCGCAACATAATACGATGAATCGATTACCAGGTTTGCTACCATCAGGTAGACCCACGACGTATCCGTACGTGCTGACTCTATCGACGACAACGTCCACGGTGAATGTCGTGTCCACCGCGATAAGTACATCGGCTATCAGCAGTCAAAGCGTCACGCAAGGCGCAGCGATGATTCAGAACGAGCTGTCGCACCGTTACTATTTCCCATCGAGCCGAAGTACAGCGGAAGAGCCAAGAATCAGCGTCATTCAGTCGTCGAAGAAAGACGACTCTGACTTTGAGATCGAGGAGATCACCGATGGAATCACGGAATCGCGTCATCAACCGTCGCAACCGATGGACCTTACGACGAAACAGGTCACACAGCTATTACCGTCGCCGATTCCGCAGAGGGCCAGACCCACGGACATTCTCACTCCTGTGTCGGAACCGGTTCTCTTGCAGACGATAGTCCAGACGATGGAACGACTGCCTATTCAGGGCAGAGAATGGAAGCCGGATGCGGAGGGTCATATGTTGCAAGCATATCTTACGGAGAGACACGTGATGGACAGTAAAATGAAGCAGCAGTACCGCGTGGGTAGCACCAAACTGGACAAGCAAATGCAGGAGAGAGATATTTACCCGCATCAGGAGGCAAATAGATCCAGGCATATTGACTCCAATAGCATTCTGACGGTAACGTATACCGATGCCGGTAAGATGCAACAGATGCTCGCGGAATCTAGGATCAAACAGGCAACGAAGCATACCAGCGACGACATTAAGATGGAAATCAGAGAGAAGATTTATCAGAATAACATGGCAATAGAGAGACGAGCGCTCGACTACGAAGCTATTCACAAGGATAAGGAACAATCTAATCGTACGCTTCCCGATCATGAAAATTACGAGATCGGTCTAACCAATGCCCCGATTGTCCCGATTGCCCCGACAAAGCCGAACATCGAGTACGGTTTACCCATGAGCAAGAACAACAACAGCTTGATGGAAAGACCGATTTATTCCGCTGAAGCAGCTAGTATCCGTAGCACGCCTAGTATCGATTGCCATTCACCGAAATCGCTAAATGTGGACGGTAGTAGTAGGCCGTTGATGCAACACGCGAGCAACGACAACGTAGACAGGAGTTCCATGTTCAATGCGATGAAGATGATGAGCGAGATGGAAAGGTCTAGAGAATGCCATCCCGTTGGTCAGGAAATGAGGCCTGCCAATCACGAGATACGTGCCGCGACCAATGATGTACGAATGCAGAATCAGAGTCCGCGTAATTTCGATCTCAGGTCACCCAGCAGGAGTGAGATCCGAACGTCTGGTCAAGACTATAGAACACAGAGTCAAGAACTGAGGTTACCGGGTCAGCAGGAGTACAAGCTGCGCGGCCAAGAGATGAGACCGCCTAGCCGCGAGTACAAGCCGACGTTCGCGCATGATATGCAAGTTATCCAAGAGCTTATGCCGTCGACGAACATGGAAATGCGTCAAGCAAATTCAGATAATAGGCCGCCGAGCGGTGATATGAGAGGTCTCTCGGAATACAGAATGCAGTCCCAAGACCCCCGGCCCAATTATGAGATGATGCAGTCACCTATGCACGAATCACCGAAAACGCAAAGTGTCGACGCGAGGAATACGTCGCAAGAGATACGCATCATTTATTTCGATGGTTCTCCCACTCCGAAACATATTACGGAAACAGCTAAACAGAGTAAACCGGACAATACAAAGCATGCGGTGGCCAGAAAAATGGTCGTGGGCGGACCGGACTTCCGATCGCCATCTCCAAATGCGGCAAATCCGAAACCGCAAGCGGAATTTTTACAGCCGTCGAGCGGACCGGCGCCTAATTATGTCAGGTCAGTGAAGTGTCTTGAATTTGTCCAATGTTGATGAGTCGATAAGTGCGTGCACATGATGTCACATCAGAGTATGATGCATTAGAGATAGATGAAAAGCAAGACGAGTCGAAAGATATGAATAAATGTAAAGCAGTAAAAAGAGATTACGAGATATCGGAGCATAGTTTTGATCTCTTTTAGGGAAGGGAAAAAAAAAAAAAAAAAAAAAAAAAAAAAAAAAAGAGATTAAACATTTCCAATCGGGGAAGATATCTGTATTTTTTATATACTATTTATCATATAAACTTTGCATTTAGTATCTAGTAAGAATTCAGATTCAGATGTAATGTGATTACAGTGTGACGGACGACGGTAGGAGCGTGTGTAAAGTCTGTAACAAGATATTCAGCAAGCCTAGTCAGTTACGGTTGCATTTCAATATTCACTATTTCGAGCGGCCGTTCAGATGTGAAAGTTGTGCAGTTTCCTTTCGGACTAAAGGTCACCTGACAAAACACGAGAGATCCGTTTCTCATCACAATAAGGTAAACGAATCGGCGATTCTATTTTGATGAGTCACTCGTCCTCACACGCGTAGGTATACGAGCATAGGTAATAAATATCGCAATTTTAGGTCAGTATGACTTCCACGTTTGGCGCGGCGACTACCAGCAATCCCAGACCCTTTAAATGCACGGATTGCAAGATAGCGTTTCGAATACACGGACATTTGGCCAAGCATCTTCGCAGTAAGATGCACATTATGAAGTTGGAATGCTTAAGCAAGTTGCCGTTCGGAACATATGCGGAGATAGAGAGGTCCGGTGTCAATTTGAATGACATCGACACCACAGACTGTGATAATAGTCTTACTAGTCTGCAGGTCCGTATGAAACAAAACTCTTGAAGCGCGATCAAACGCGATAGGAGGGCGGGGGGGGGGGGGGGGGGGAAAGAAATTGCAGGCGATTGCAGAAATAAAATGATTGCTGCGTTTTCCTTAGATGTTGGCTCAGAGATTATTAAAAGGGGATCCGGCTAAAATCATGCAATGGGACGCGGAGACTTTGCCCGGACCGGTCGTGAGTGGCGGCGAAACTTCATCGGATGAGGGTGAACCGATACCGCAGCACGCGCTTCACGTCCAATATACGAAAGCGGCAGAAGCGGATATTTCCCGACCATATCATGTGCCAATCGCCACCGAGGACTCGAAGGCCATTAACGACGCTCGTTTGCGTAGCTCGCAGTTCAATCAGCAGAGACGCGATTACGCCGTCAAGGAACAACGACCGATACCGGGCGTTGTTCCGGTAGAGGAGGCGAGAACGGAAGATATGCAATCGTACAAGTGCCAAGTTTGCCCCACATCTATGCGCACCGTAAATGCGCTGCAGGTACACTGTTTTGTCGAACATAATATTGAAACGGACTCTAGTACAAATATTCAAGGGGATCTGAGCGCGGGTAAATGTAGCAGGGAAAAAGAGAATACTCAGAAAAGAATTGCAGAGGAATCCGTGGTGAAAGAGGATCACGGCAGACAAAGGATAGAAGATACGTAGTGCCAAAAGGATATAGTATGTTAAGAAGTCTTTCGTACGGTGTGTTTGCCATACTATTTAAAGAAATCGCGCGGTTGCTTTATGATAATGTATCATATATATGAAATACATCACAGGTATCCTAAAAAGAAAAGAAGTCCTAAAGAAACATCTCCAGTAGATAGTCTGATTGAACGACGGTTTGTGTCGAAGAAAGGTTTCTTCTTTGAAAAATTACTGCGTTAGCATATACGTTGGACTAAAGACTTAGGCGAGGGAGTATTGTGCATTATTCGTACAATTAGAGAATTGTACGAATACATATATTCGCAACTTTACATTGCGTAATATAATATTACCATTTATAGAACATTGTGCAGATATTTCTGTGTAATGATTTTACAAATATTAAGTCCGAAAGAGATGAAGTCAAATTAACATTACGAAACACAGAAATGTTAAAGTACATGCAAGTACATGGTATAAGTAAAAAGCACCGTCTCGATTATGTTCGTTCCGATCATTTGTAACTGATTGTTCGTGCAAGTGGCGACATAATCTCTTCGTGTAGTCCTCGTCTAAGACTTTATACACCCCTCGAAACTGCGGCACGTATAAAACACGCAAATAAAAAATAAGTCGAGAGTATCTGATAATTATAATATTTATATATAGTAATATAGCAAGCATAAGGTGCAATGGAGTATGTGATTCTGTATTTAAAGTGCAAATGTTGCTTTCAACATGTTGAAGAGTATTCTAATATTACAAATTAATATTATACTTTAAAATGAAACATGAAGCTTATATACATATGTACAATTAACATACATATACACATGTATGTATATGTATATATATATATATATATATATATATATATATATATATATATATATATATTTGTATGATATGAGTAATTCTGCAAATTATTGTTGATGTGCGAGAGARAGAGAGACATGTGTTTGTATAATATTTATGTATAATATAATGCGCGGAAAAATCATGTTATAGTCTTTATTGTAATATTAAGGACTCAACAATCAGAAGCTGTGTCGGTTGCTCAGATTACTTATAAATTTAAGCGTTTTTATTCGCGCGGACGGATTCTTTAGTTTCTACTCTGTGAGATCTTTTGCGCAGGCAAGACGGATGGCAGACGGTGGCTAGTTTGACTTGACGTGGAAGCACTGAACATCCGGTTACGTTCGCACGTTTGATTCGCGTGGACGGTTATAGGCTATTTCTCAAATCTCGATTGAGATCGATCGTACATTCGCGCCGTTACATGGTCTGAGGGACCGATTCGCTGATTCTGTTTAAGACATTTAAACGGGAAGCCGCACACCTTCCATGAGCGACAGCTACCTACCGTATCTTATAATTAACTGTCTATCTAACGCTACACGCGCAAATGTTAATACCTTCACTCAAGCACTCGAGAGAATATGTCTTTCCTATATCGCATAATCAGATTATCCCGATTATCACGACTCGTACCTAGATGTGCTTGGGCTAAGGATAATTAGTGATACGGATATAGAGAGAATGGCCGGCCGCACAATTGTACGCAGTGATGACGTCCAGTCCGAGTGATGGTCACTAAACGATATCAGCATGTAGCATAGTCTAACGTAGCATTTTGGATGTATATCTACTACTCGTAACGTACTGTCGATTCGAAATTACGTATGAGCTTCCAAAGGTGTGTACGTATGTTGTATGTACCCGAAACGCCAAGCCAACTGTTTGCGTTTGAGATTTACACGAAGGGAAAATCGTGCATCGTGCATCGTGCATCACATGATTTCGCGCTAAATCATACGTTTTCACATTGTCGATAAAGCTAAATCCCGAAACCGAATCTCCCCGCTCGTTCAGCCAACGACTCGATTCGATGATACGGATTCTGCTTGAAACACGTGTCATTACTCTCGGACGCACGGAATTTTCTGAAAATGAGGCGCACACGCACACACACACACACACACACACACATGACGTCTCCCACTCTGACTGATTGCTCGTATGTGTCTCGCGTATGTGTGCACACCTATATGCATGCAATTTAGAGAAAAAAAAAACTTTTTCCAAATTGCTAATTCATTATTTTATTTATATGTATGGATGTGTATGCGCGCGCGCGTGTGTGTGTGTGTGTGTGTGTTACATGCATATAACACGCTAATATATTTTCAGAAACGTCAACTTGTCGGTTTTATGCATTTTTTTTGTGTATACAACACACAACTCGCGTGTCATTTACATATCAAGCCCATTGCTCGACGCTTTATCGAAGCAAGAGAGATAATTGCGCGCGTCGTCGTTTCAAATCTAATGGCGTAGTGCAAACTGACGTACATGGTGACAAGCTTACCGTTTGTCCGGATGAATCCCGTCCGCGATGAGATCCTTCAAGGTTTTCGTCGCATTACATGATGACTGACATTAAAAATCGCACTCGCGGACGTTATCTAATCATCAGAACCGAGATCGTACGCGATTTAATTCCACATAAGATCATGATCAAATCTCGTTTTCAACGCGATCCTCAACGCACTGAACATAGCCGCGATTCAGTTTCTCGAACGTTTCTCGAAAGCGCGTTTGAAATCTAATGACATTTAAAACGTATCGATTAAAGGATATCGCATTAAGTTTGATAAAAATCATTAAGCTGTTAGAAATATATGTAGTAAAATTTTTTATCAGTTAGATGGCAAAATGAAATGCAAAATAATTTTGATAAAACTTCGCTATCGGACATGAGAAAGGAACATTGGCAATTTGAAATCTGGGCATAATCGTGGCGCGATTTCTTGAGAAATAAAACCTAAATATACAAAGCTGTTTTAATGTGCGCAGCGAAATTAACCTTAAAATATTTTGCGAATGCGACTCAAGAGCAGTTAGTTCGGTACATATCGATTGAAAAGATTAACAAACTGCTCCGTGATAAATAATCCACAAATATGCTCGTTAATATTTCCTTTCCGAATCTTTCCAATATGAATTTTTCAAGACAATTGTGAATTATATACATGTCGATCAAGTTTTGCATTGAACGAGCAATCTTTATTTACGGTTTCACAATATTCGTGTAATTTTTCACGTACAATATTTTTCTTTGGCGGCACTTTGGCATCTCCCTCGCTTCTTTCGCTCTACGTTGCACATTATAAAAGTAGGAAATTTGTATAAAGTAAATGTTTCTCAATGCGCGTCAGCCACAAGTCCCATTCGGATACGAGTTAAATAATTTATTTCGCGGCAAATATCGAAGAAATTATTCCGAGAAAACTAACCTGAGAGAGGAAAAAAATAATGCGAGTACAATGCCTAATATCTGCATCAATGATGATGCGTTTGTTATCGAGAGCGTTTTACGTGCACTAGTGCACGCGCGACTTTGACGAAAAAGGTTGGCTTGGCTTCTTCCAGATTCAGTATTAGAAGATTTTGTGAACAATGCGGAAGAGGGAGAGCTCGATTTTTCACGCGATTCTCTTTCTCTCTTTCTTACAAATGGTTTTATGCTGCTTCATTTTGTAAAAATTTAAATCGATATTCAACCGATCTTACGGGGAGTGTTCTCGATTCTAGAAATCTTCGCCACCCCGTTCCTTCTCACATTTTTAAACATGATTTGAATTTTGTACAACGTGAACAATGATGAACTTAAAAATATTTGGCGATATAGTATCTTGTATGTATTGTAGCGTACATCTTTAAGATTTTATAGACACTTATGAGAAAGAGAGAGGGGRGGKGGSGGGGGGCAGGGRGGGGGGAGGAGGACGAGGAAAGGAAAAGGGAGCATCTCGTCTTCACGTAATCGCGCGAACGAGTCGTGTGCGAATTCAGGCTGCTGACGAACCATTTCTGGTTTATATAAATTTATCGCGAAATCTTTTAATTGAAATCAATTCGTGTCGGGCTTTTTTGCCCGTCTATATCAGATAATGGGACCGGAGTAAAAATTTTATAAGCATATACTCTCGAAAATGTAGCGACGGGTTTTACAAATAATGATGTCGAATATTGCCAGTATCATCGTCATTTCTCTTCCTAATTCTAATTAAAAAAAAAAACGAGCTTTGTTAAATTTGATGATGATGTAATTTTTATTTATTGTAAATAAAAAAAGGAAGCTATTGTGTTTAAAACATTTTATATATATATATATATATATATATATATATATATATATGTATGTATGTATGTATGTATGTATGTATGTATGTATGTATGTATAGATACATATTATGCATTCGACAAGAAAATTGTGCGATAGGAATGCCTATTCATCGATCTGGAGATTGTAATATGAATTATGTACGGAGAAAATTCATGAGACAGTATGAATATGATTCTTTGTACAAGTGATCTTGCAAGAGAACGAAAGTACAACTTTAGGAACAGAGGCAGTGATATGTGGGACAGGAATAAAAAGTTAATTTCCGATAAAATAATGTGTATTTATTTATTAAAACTTAAATGATAAAAAAAATTTATGAATGTATGAAAAAACACTAAATACGACATAACTAGTACTTGAAAATGTATTACAATGTAAATTTATTAAGATTAATTTCTCTAATTTAGTATCTAATTTATTTACATTATTGTTGTTAACATTGTACTATATTGTATGCTGTTATTTCAATGTGCTTTATCCCACATCGAATTTATTAGTACGTATTATAGTGCATTATGTGTTTATCGCGCATTAAATACGATGACTAATAGAACAAAGTTAAGGAAAATTTCAAAGTATTTTACCTTGGTGAATGTTAAAATCTGAAAATAATGGGTTAAAATGTATATGGCTATAAGCCAAAAATGTTAAAAGGATACATCTTTTTGTGCGCTTCTTATACATAATCCTATGACCACATTCTCTGCATCGAACCGCGTCTTTGGGACGAATCTCGTTGTCTTGATGGCATTCTGAAATAGAAAATTCAGAAAGTTTTTTCTTTCTAGCAATCGCTCTCCAGTTGTTAAATTGGACACTTTATATATCCTTTTAATGGATATATACCGTGCGAAACAAAGCATAAATATAAAAATTGCTTCGTCGTAAAGTATAAAATTAGTATTAAAATAAGCTACGCAAATAATTTAACGTATAGAATAATGCATTCATTGAAAACGTTTTATTTAATACACACGTGAAATAAAAACTAACGTGTTAAGCAGAATGAGGGGGGGGGGGRGGGGAGAAAGCAAAAACGCACGTGGTGAATGAAACGTAAACATGAATAAAACATATCAAAGAAATTGTGTAGGTGTGAATCTCTATTAAAAAAAAATATCGATGTGTGATGTGTAGATGATAGAAAGATCATATATATAACATATATGTGTATATATATATATATATATATATATATATATATATATATATATATATATATATACATACATATATAAAAACGCAGAATTATCAGCTCTAAAGCAATGATTAATACAAGTTATTTAGTTAAAATTTAACTAAATTCAATCGCATTAACATAATTAATACACCGAAAATCAATCGATGTGAAGATGTTCGTAAAAGAAGCTAGGTTAGAAAATAAGAACACGTTTCGTTACCTCCACAAACGTAAACCATAGCCTGTTTCGAAGAATCAGTCTTGCTGGATTCCATTTTAACGATATTATAATATATTGATATATAAACGATACTTGTATCAAAGACTTATTATCGCACACGATTCAGTAATCACAATACCAGATATCCAGAAATCACAACATCCAGAATACACGATGATCCATATGATACTGAAATGAACAGAAATGAAATTCAATGGCTAGCTCTTAGCTTGATCATAGATGGTGCTAGTAGTACTAATCTAGAGTATGTAGACTCGATTGATAAAATCTTAGAATGCCTTCATTCGGGACATGCTTTTATGTTCATCGTTCGATCTTTGAACAAAGGCAGAATAAATTCTCAGCCTATGAGAAGAATTCAAAGCGAACTCAAGTGTACTTTTACGTATTTACATGCAATTGTTTGACCTTTAACATCAATTCGATCGCTCGTCATTCCCATCGATTCGATATAATATAGATATATATATATATATATATATATATATATATATATATATATATATGTATAAAGAAATTCAGGTAATTCAGATTTAGCGACTAGAACATTTTGATGAATTTCGTCAAAGTTCTAGAAGATTTTCAGTTCCTGCCGTTTGATCCCATTCTTCCAAGTCTATCGTAAATATACTATACACTAGAAACGCGCGCAACACATCTCAATGTTACAGATCGTAAAGTGATTTTTGTGTATTTTTCATCGATCGATAAAATATGCTTAAAAAATGCAGAGAAATCCATTAATTATATGCAAATCCAAAGTGGCTCTCATAATGACATGTACATTAAACTTGATGTAATTATGTAATTTTTTCTTAGATAGAGCGCATAAACTCGTTTTAATTGTATTCGTTTAATTGCAATCTTTCGCACGGATCCGTTTTCATCTCAAATATTTTTCATCATAGTTTCCATTGATTCCATTGATCGAAGATGACTTAAATGAATCTTCTTTTTTACTAGCTATACTTTGAAATTTACTATATTTCCCAAAAGAATCTTAAACATGACATGAAGCAACGAGGTCAACATACAAATCGATGAAAATGGTCTACTCTTTTGTTTATTGATTACGTAGTTTTAACAAGGAATAGAGAAAAAGAATCGCGTCATCATGCGAGAGAGAGATCGTGCATCTAATTTTAAGCGAGTGATATACTCATTCTTCACGACGCATGCGCGTTGTATTCGAGAGCGCGCGGGAAAATCTCCCCAGCAACAGAGCCTGCCTCGTTCCAGCATCCGGCGCAACTAGCCAATAGTACCGCTTGGCAACGAGCCACGGGATGAGGCGAGACTTATCATTGGTCGGTCGTTACGAGTGAGGGATACGGGCGGTAAGAGCTGTATGGTCCAAGCATATGTGCGTCACTGCAGAAACATCTGCACAGAGGGCGATAAACGGATTCTTCATCCCTCGGACTTGAATGTGGTAGATTGGTACACTAATATATTAGTATTGCCTTATACGAAATAAGAAAGGTGCGTAAACGGAGCTAAAGTGTGAATCGGAAAGAGAATTCGCGAAGCGAGTATTCCGCGAATCGTTCGCAGCTGGCGACCGCAATTTCGAATTGGCGAGTTGGCGCGCGCAAAAGTCGACCGTGGTGAAAGGGTCGATCGTGAACGGCAACGATACATTGCTCACGAAGCGCGCGGAGGGTTGTATTTCCTCTCGTGCTCGTGTCCGCTACCATCACCGCCGTCGGAGAAGAAGGGGTAGTAGGCGAGGAGAGGGGGAGAAGAGAGAGAGAGAGAGCGAGAGAGAGAGAGAGAGAGAGAGAGAGAGAGAAACGCGCGCGTTTCCCGCGCGACGCACACGTGAGTACAGTACCGAGCGTCACGGGCCGCTTGTCAAGACGGCGCGAGTGATTCGAAGCGCGCCGCGCAGTGCAAGTTCGGCCAACTTCGCGACGTAGAACGCTTCGTCGAAAGGATCGCGTCGTGGTGCCCGCGAGTGACATAACATTAGTGTGATCGATATTCGTGCGCGTCGAGGATTATCCTCGATTATCGACCGACCGTTGCGAGGACACAGTCTTTTCTTTTTCTTTTTTTCTTTTATCGCCCGACGTAAACAGGCGATTCGCGAGTGCACGGGAAGGCCGGATGACGTATTCGTATTCGTCGTCGTATTCGGAACCCGATTGTTCGTCAAAAGTTCTGTGATTTCTGTCGCGTGCGGGATATCTATTGTGTCCCCCCACCCCCCACCCCTCCCCAGATAGTATTCGCGCGTTCAACGTGTGATATATCAACGTGTGATTGATCAAAGTGTCTCGGTGAGGCCCCACTAATCGCGTGTTTACGTATATCCCTGGTGTCGGAGGAGAAAGCTCCGATTCTCACAGAGAGCTGTCCGATCTCTTGGATCTCATGTGAAAAGGAAAAGTTTCCATAAAAGCAGTGCAAGCAGGTATATATCTTACTCGAGGAGCATCACACGAAGAAGAATCAGAGAGGCTTGGTGAAACGGTCGGCCGGTGCGATCGCTATTCGTATTTGTCAATCGCACAGAGTGACCTTGAAGGAAGTCAGGCCTTGCCCGAACGCGAGATCCGTAATATGTCGTTTTCCCTGTATCGTTCGCGCAACAGGCAAAAGACAAGGTAGTCGACGAGGTATCAGGCACGAGGTCGCATCCGGCACTTGGTAGCCGGCCGATTTTGTTATCAGAAAGTTTCCGAAGGCAAGATCCGCGCGCGAGATGGAGGAAATGGAAAGCGTGGCCGTGAACGGCCAGACGGCGTGCTTCGGCATCGACAGCAGCAGCCGCGGCTTCCACGACAGCATCGAGAGCGGTTACTTATCCAGCTTGACGCCGCACTCGAGCGGCTACATGTCGAGCAGCTACCGGACCCGCTCGTCTTCCGGCCTGGCTTTGTCGGCGAAGAAGCAGCACAGGTACCGGCCGGACGCTTCGCAATGCGAGAAGCTTCAGAGGCGCCGCACCAAGTTGAATCAGCTGTCGAGCACGTTGGACTACAGCGAGAATTCCATCGAGGAGCAATCATCGTCGTCGTTGTCGTCGGTGCTGGAACCGTCGTGCACCGGAAGTGCCAGCCAGAGCCTGGTGCACTCGACGCCGAGCTGTGCCCACGATGAAGCAGCCCTCAACGGCGGGAACAGGAGGAACTGGAGGACCACGGTGCTCATCACGCCGGCTTCCGTCGTCGACTTCCGACTCATATCGCCGTCCCCGGCGGTGCCGTCCTCGTCTTACGTGGCCACCGAGCCGATGCAGGAGAGCCTGGAGATAACACGGCTGATGAAGGGGATCGCCAGCAAGACCAAGCAGCAACAGATGACGACGACGACGACGACGACGACGACGATGACGACGACGACGACGACGACGCCGCCACGGCCGCGGATCCAGATGCCGCGGATCGTATTCTCGCCGATACGCAGAAGGAGCAGCCCGATCGCCATCACGTCGGCGGAGAATCGGAAGATGCGCGAGCTGTGCATCACCGACTTGCCCGTCACGTCCGAGATCAAGCCAAAGAAGCTGGATTTCAGCTGCGGTCCATCCGCGCCGCGGCGGAGCAGCAGCAGCAGCAGCAGCAGCAGCAGCAGCAACAACAACCACAACAACAACAACTGCAGCAACAACTGCAGCAACGACAACGAGTACCGTAACGGCAGCATCAGCAGTAGAGCTATTTCGAATTACACGGGTAAGCAGAAGGTGGATTTCCTGTCGCTTCTCGGAGAGAAGAGCAATCACCTCAACGTAGTGTCCAAGATACTCTCGTTCGTCGCTGACGAGGACCTGTTCGCGGTCTGTAACGTGTCCAACACCTGGAAGCGACTGTGCGAGGGCGACTATCTCGCCAATGCGAGAAGAAAGCGTCTCGTCCTGAAGAAGTACAATATCAAGGAGAACACGTGGCTCAAGTTGAAGAGGTCCAAGACCGGGGAGGATTTATGTATGAGCCCCAACAGCCGGATCTACGCCAGGAAGGGATATCTCATCGATGTGAAGAATCTGTTGAACATTCAGATGCAACAGAAGCCACCCAGCAGCCCGCCCGTGTCGCCGAGCAAAGTCAAGTTTCACTCCTTCGTCAAGGTAAGTCAAGATTAACCCTCATGCTGATCTCACGCTGCGCATCCGACAGGAATGTGCGAAGGGAAGTGACCAAAGTTCCTTTGGCACGATCGAATCGCGAAACTCGAAAAACGAAGCTCCCTCGTTTGTACCGATGCAGAGCAGTGCTCCTTCTTCTCTCTCGAATGCGCTCGCTCTCGCAGTCGCGGGAGAAATTGCGGCAGAGTCAACGAACTGATAACGAGTCACAGTTCCAGGCAGGCTTCAAAGAGCCGCGCGCGCGCGTGCGCACTTCTCAGGGTTCTCGTGTTCGATAATCGCGGGAACTGCGCTAATGCACGCGGCATTCCGCCGAGGCTCTCCTGTTCTCTCTGGTCGTTATCTCTCGCGAGAGATGGAGAACTCGTGCCGACGAGACTTTGTCCTTTGCCCTCTAATTGAGCAACGATAGTCCACCGTTTAGCGATCGCTTCCGATTAACGGAGGGAGCGAGGCGTCCCCTCCGTTGCTTGGCCAATGGCGATTCTTCATTCGCGGCTTCTTATGTCAGCGGATCTTCTCATCTGCAACCAAGTGCCAAGTGCCAAGTGCCAAGTGCTAATCGCTGAACGTGTTTACGTTCAGCTCGAGCTACCGGACACTAATGAATTTATCTTCGTTCCTTAATCAACGGTGGATATTCAAGGATCCTGCAATTAGTCGTCCCATAAAACATGGTTCGTTTATGGGCTACGTTGGTGCAACTAGATGACCCCTGCCTCGTTTTGTTGCCCAGTTGATCAATAATTGATTTCTACGTCACGTCCGGCGAATCTCCGATGGAGATTGCATCGGGTTCTGTAATCTGTAATTAGGGAGTCCGTTTCGGCGGTCGTAATTTTCACGCGAGCAGAAACACGACGGCTAATTGCCAAGCCGGCGATAATCGATAGTCCGGTAGTCCCTCGGAATTTCCTCGGCTAAATTGGCGTCCGCGTAGATCGCGCACGCAAAATCGAATCGCAGTCGGGTAATTGTTTCGATTGCGGGATCATTACTTTGACGTTGATTTATCGCCATTTTGGCTTTGAGCCGCCGCGAGGGATAATTGCTTCGTGGGTCGTTAAGGCTCCGAGATAAGCAAGGCACGTCGACGCGAGGTCGTGCGGAACTTGACGGATGTTCGTTTCTCTATTCAGCGCATAATCTCATCTACTGGGTGATTGAAATCCATCTTGCAGCCACCATTCTCGGATCTGCCGTCGAGTGAGCGGAAAAGCGAGAAGCGCCGGATATGGGAAACACGCGTCGCGCGTTGCGCCTTCTCCTATCTAAAGAAGAAGACGCGACGAGGTCTCTCTCTCTCTCTCTCTCTCTCGAGCACGAATCCTTCCGCGAGCTCGAATTACGTCGAGCATCTCGAACTTGACGTAACCGTTCATCCCGTTTATGTCCCGTATGGGGCATGTGTCATTATTGCCCGCATGTTCGCATTATCCTTCCCGTTGAATGTTGGTAAATTCGCGCGCACGCGCGTGCGCATGCGCGTCTCCCCGAAGCGGCGAAACAAACGCGGTGATTTACTCGCGGAAATCAGTCAGACGGCGGCGTGAAGAATCGTTGACAATGATGTACGTCCTTTCGCGTAGCCGTCGTCGCCGGAGCTACCTGCCGCCCGCCATCCTCCGGCCATTTTCTCTCTCCCTCTCTCTTCCTCCCGCGCGCGCGCGCGCGCGCGCCTGCCCGCCCGCCCTTTCGCTCAATCCTGCCGAGCGCCGAGCGAGCGGCGCATTCCTCCTCGCATTAGATTGCGATAGCGGATGCAAGTGGTATGCCTCGGGATCCTTTGTTGTGCACGCGCAACGATATTGAGAGTTGCGTGTTCGCGCCCGTGTCAAAGCCAATGCCGGCCGCACGTTCGCGTCGTCATTCTTTATCGCCGCGGGACAACGATAAAGGGCGTATTGTCGATTCGCGCGCGCGTTACGTGCCGCTTACCGGACGGCTCGTGAGAGCCTAAGATCGGGGAGCCGAGATCGGGGAGCCTGTTGTTGTCTCTTAACGAAATTGACGATCCTCGCTGATGATCCTTTCGAAAGGGGTTGTTGCGGGGGATCGTGCCTTTTCTCGATCTTTGTCGAGAATTGGACCGATTCTGATCCTTGGACAAACGCGCCGTCGCCTTCTCTCGCGATCGCGATCGAGAGGATTTATTAATTATCATTAAATCTGTTATCAGATTTCCTATCAGCCCGGTCGATCGGTCCAGTCGCTCTGCGCGACTTGCTCTCTTGCTTTTATTTCCCCGCGCTCGGGGGAGGGAGGAGGCATCGGTGATTGAGTTTTTAAGAGATTGCGAGATTACGCGGGGAGGCAGGCTAAAAAATTGCGATGCGAAAGGCGGTCGGATCGTAAATAAATTTCGGATCGCAGCGCGCTGCAAAGAAAAATCGACGTTCGCGCGCGCGCATCGGATGTACAACGTTGGTTTAGTGCTCTCCGCCAAAATTGAGCCTGGCGGGCGATATATCAGAGCGAGGGCCCGTCTCTCGTGCACGTCTACGGAGAAGAAAGAGAGAGCGAGAGAGAGAGAGAGAGAGAGAGAGAGGCGCGCTAACGTGCGTTTCTTCTCTCGGATCGCGAATCGCCGCCCAGCCTGCGGCGAAAACCGGCCACGGAGAACAATGCGAATATATTATCGTATCTGGCGGTAAAACAAAGAACGCGAGCAAAGAGAGAGAGAGAGAGAGAGAGAGAGAGAGAGAGAGAGTCCCTTCAGTCCCTTGCGATGGGACAACAATGCTAAACCGGGGGCGTGCGACGCGAATAGGCTTTTGATCGCGAGTCTCAAGAAATTATCGCGCCGCGCGATTAATATCAATATCGTCGGATCGCTGTAATTATATTCAGATAAACGGGGTAGGGCCAGGCCGATTCCGATTAGCTGATTTGATCTCCCTTCTTCGAGATGGATCATCCCGAATGCGTTCCTTGCGGCCGCGCACCCGAACGCGACGCTGTTTTAAGGTTTCCGCAGCTCTGCGAGATCCAGAGAGCAAGTTTGCCCGGTTATCTCCGACACGTGTGGAGGGCCCTTAAGGCAAATCCCGCTGGACGCCGACAGGAAGTTCCGTTGGTGACGCGGATCATCCGTGAGAATGCCGCGCCCGGCATCATTCATCCCCCTCTCGACCGCTGCTGTCGAGGGATGCGTTGCAGCATAAATGCGCGGTTAAAATCCACGATGGAGTTTTATCTCGGCGAGTCGAGAGCGTTGATCTTAAAAGACCGATATCTTCCCGAGTCAATATTCTCGGGTCCGTTTCGTTTCCGAGAGGGTAGGTAGGAAGAGTCCTTTCATCTTGCCCTCTCAAGGGCGCGTTGAAGCGAGTAAAAATTACGTCTCGTCGCAGTCGTGTTCTCGCGAGCGAACAGATAGAGTCGCGCTTCCGGTGTAGCGCGACGTCCGTCTGTTTATCGCGTTCTGGGGGACTTAATTTGACGGACAAACCGGACGAAGACAGTTCCGCGAGCAGGAAGGGTAAATTCCGTCCGAAAGGAAGGAAAGAATTTTGTCCCTTAATTATTAACCGCTCGAGGAACCGAAGCGTCCGTTGAGTGGCCGTCTAACGTTCCCGTGCTGCGCCGGGTGCTTCCTGTGAGAAGGAAGACGTCTCTCCTCGCAGGCGCAGGCCCCTCTTTCCGGTGTGTGCCTTGACAATTTTACGGAGAATACGTTAGAATCCAGTCGGACGAGTCTTCCGTTTCGGGCTCGGAAGGAGAGAAACCGACGCGAGTCAACTGCTTTTTCATTGCGATCGTAATGTCGATGCAGTGGAAATCGCGCTCCTCAAAAACGGATCTCTTCGATGATCCAAGACTCGGAAACGAGGGAAATTTACCCCTTGGAAGGAGCCCGATTTATCGCGCGATTTATCAAAGTCAACGTTACGCGGTACTGACTCTCTCTCTCTCTCTCTTTGTAAATAATCGAAAAAAAGTCGTTCACGTCGCAGCAAGATCCCGGCCAGATTTCCTCAAGCTCTGACGTCGATCATCGAACGAATCTAATTTAATTCCGGATTGCTCGGCAGGCTTACGCGCATGCGCGGCAAGGAAAACCAGGAGGAACTTCCCGCCCGCCCGTTTATTATTACTTTTACGTTTTATTTTCCCGCGCAACGGTCCCGCGATGGTATCGTCATGTGTTCATATTGACCCAGTGCTGCTACGCAGCACCTGGCCAGGTGCACCGGGCCCCGACTCTCTCTCTCTCTCTCTCTCTCTCTCTCGCGCGCGCGCGCGCGCGCGCGCGCGGTATGCTTCGCGAAGCGTAAAGTAGTCGGGCAACGGACAGCGGGGAGACCGTTTTATGCACGGGGTAAAATAGTACGCGCGAGCAAGCAACGCGTGCCATCGCCGCGTTGAAATATGCGTGGCACACGACGCTTGCCGGGTATCCGCATTGTTAATTTCGGGCTAATTCCGGCCTCGTTGTCTCGTACAAACGAGAACGACCGTTGTCCGTCGAGATCGGCGAGCATCTCTCTCTCTCTCTCTCTCTCTCTCTCTCTCTCTCTCTCTCTCTCTCTCTCGTCGTCCATCTGAATGACGATCGGGGGAGAAGTGAGTCTTTCCGACTCACCGCGCGATTTTCTTCCGTGAAATCGGCGAGCATCTCTCCTTCTCTCTCTCTCTCTCTCTCTCTCTCTCTTTCCGCCTTTATTCGCGGGAATCAAGGGAGATCCCCTTGGAGGAATGCCCGCAGGAGGACTGCATCCTCGCGACCAAGTCTCGCGATCGATAGCTGGCGGTATCGCGATTTCTCCCTCCCCTCCCTGGCTTCCTCGCAAGACGCATACGTGTGCGAGATTCCGCCGAGGTCGCGCGGCGTGTGTGTGCAACGGGTTGCAGGCAGCGAAGAAACCTCCTCCCGATCCCACGATCGTCCGCTCAAGTCGTCTCGGTAAAAAGAGCAGGAATGTCTCGATAGCCCCCGATAAACGCATTAAATCGCATGCCCGACCGCCTCAACCCTCTGCGTCCCGACAATGGTCCCTCTTAAAGCCGCCGTCTAGCTTCTGCGAATCGTGCCGTGCATGTGCTGTGCACGCCGCCGCTGGTGCGTTTGTATAACGCACGGAGGCTCCTTCAGAAAATATCGTTGCACGTTGGAAGGAGGCATGTGTTTGAGTTACGCGTGAATTTACAATCCACCGAGCAAATAGTCAAACAAGATGGACGGAGCGCGGTACGTCACCTGATAGATGTAATAAAACGAATAATAAATTGTGTTGAGGATAATTCACGCGTGTATTCTAGATTAAGATCGACTAAAGCACGCAGCTGCCATGAGCGTATAATATACGCGCCTATTTATTAATGCTGCCCCGATTGAGGTTTCCAGCAAAGATGCAGTGGCATTGTTCCGAATCGCCGGATACGCCGGTTACGAGGCCTGTACGAGCCTGCAAGATTCATGAATGCTGTTACGATGCTTCTTGATTGATGGTTGAGATTACATGCGCACCATTTCGCGCAGGTGCTTATTTTCCGTGCTTTAACGTAGCAGGAAGAAAAAGTAACGCGGAGGGTATTATGTAGCCCTCCCAAAGGCGAGGGCAGGCTTGTGATTACGTGAGCCCCGCGATCTTCTCGGAGCCCTTGGCCGAGGAACCGACTCGATACACCGATAAACGCATTAAATCGCACGGTAGGCCGCACCGCCGCGTGCCCAAGCCATGCACTCGGATTCCTGCGGGGAATAATTCGCTGCATTGCCAAACGAGCGAGTTGCCTGATTTCGCTAATTGCGGAGCATTAATATCGCGAGTCGAGGATAAACCAACCGCCGCGCCGGCTGCTTGCCATTTCAGATCAAGGCGATCCATCGCCTCTGTCGATTCGCGATGGACTCGCGCTGTGTTTCGGAATTTCTATTTGAATTTGATCGATGCATTTACACCGCACATGCAGCAGCACGCCCTTGATGCATATTTATGCAACGGATCTGATGGGCGTCGCGTCATTTTATATCGCATCATCCGGCGTTCCTTTACTCGTTCGTCGAGTTTGGTGCGTCAAGAGGGCGGCGGCCTCGAGCCGCGTTCTTTGATGTCGAGGACCGCAATTGCGAAATGGCCGACGTTAAGATGGATCCGTCGTTCAATTTTTCGTAGACGCTCCGTTTTCTCAGCGAGCTCTCTCCTCCCTCAAGCTCGTTCCCCGCCGGGAATTTAATTTCGATTCTATCGAAATAATTCGTCGCGCCGCGCGTCGTCAATTCTTGAACACGGTCGTGCGCACGCGTGCCGGCGTTGTTCGATTTTTCGATATTTTAGTCTCCCTTGGAGATCTCGTTGTTGGACGGATCAGCGGATTCTCCCTTTCGCCTCAGTCCTTTCGCCATTTCTCGCTGATTTTCGCGACATTCGGAGTCTTTCCTTCCTCTCTCCTTTCGTTTCTCATGATTGAGTGATCGCCTCGCCTTAAGTCGTGATCTTTGAATTTCTCAATTTCATTCTGCCGCTCTGATCTCGAAGCCTGCGCACTTCCTCTCGAGGATTTTCGTTCCTCTCGAGCGGAACGAAAACGAGGATTCCCGATCGCGTAATATCGGCCAGCACATTCCGGCTGTCATTTGATTTTGGCTAATAAAAATTAGCTCGCGGCTACAAATACGCGCAATGCGACGCAGATTGCCTCGCCGAATCTGATCTCGCTCGGCGCATTCGCACTCGATTTTTTCCTTCTCACGTCTCGCAACTCGCGGCGATCGATTTTACGTCGCGTTTGCAGTCGTGACGATACGCGTGCATACGCATTTAATTCACGACACGAAGCGAGAGCTCGAAACTTCCTTCGAAACTCCTCTGATCGTTTCCGCATTTTCTCCTCGAGCGAAGATCCGATACTCGGACTTTGATCGGTGGATCGTCATTCTTGCAACTCCATTCCGTGCAACTCGAATAAGCATCGAATGCATTCTGTGGCATTCCTGCGTACACGTGTTAGGGGTTAATAGGTTAATAGTACAGTGTCACAGATGACATTTCCCGATCGGAGACGTCGCAAGGCTCGGATCTTCTTCTCACGCGATATTCCGTGACATTCGGAACACTTAATGACAAATCAGTGCGGCAGTGCTCTCTCGTTATTTATCAAACGTTCGCGTTTCCGCGTGATTCTCTCTACTTGGGCTATCGGAACGGGAAAAATAACGCAAACACCCCCTTACCTCACGGGAGTCATGCTTAATGAGCGTTACGCGCGTCGTATCGATGACACGGATCATCGCAGCGGGCGATGATCAATCTTCCGTCGACGAGCTTTATCGGAGAGAGTCATTATTTTCGAACGAGGCTTCGGCAAGTGGAATCATTGGATAAACGATCGAGAAGACAAATGCCGATGGTGCATAAACGTGCACGAACTTGACGTTAAAACAAGCAACTGCTCCGCCCAACAAGCTCGTAAAGTGGGGACATGGCTTGCACCTGCCACACGGGATCGAATACGGGTGCACCGGTGGATCGCTTCACAGAGAGAGAGAGAGAGAGAGAGAGAGAGGAGGGGGAGGGAGGGAATTATTGAGTCTCCCGATAACGCGGCACTTGGCACACGAGTGCTTATCTCGAATGATATCTAAGAGTAATCGGGAAAGTAATTATTCCCTCAGCTCGACTGCTGCTAGCTCGTTGGTGGATTTCCCGGAAAAAGGAAAACCTGAGGAGCCATCGATGATGGTTCACGGCGGGAGCGAGGGGGCGAGTAATTCGCACGTAGCTCGTGCGAATGCAAGCGTCTTCTGCGCTCGTTAATCCGCACGGATATGCAGGTAGCCGTTGTACGTTGAGGTAGCTCGACATATGGCTGGCAAGGAGCAGGTGCTCGTGCTTCCTTCAAGACAGCGATCGTTGACCGATCGTTGACGTTTAGAAACCACGAAAATTAATGAAAATTAATCGATTGCTCCGTCGAATTGCAAGAGCGCCCATCTCGCGTGCGAGGGAACAAGAAAACGCGCGATATTCGCCATTGCTCTCATGCGCTTCATGCGAAAATATCCAACGAGCGTATTGGAAGCGGATTTTCGAAATCCGCTCTCGCGCGCGCGCGAGAGGGAAGGACAAGATACGCGAGGCAAGGTAGACGGATAAATAAATAAGTCGATTCCCACGAGTGGAAGCGACTGCGAAACGGGAAACGAGCAAAGAAGCTCCGAGATTCTGTGAAACAGGCCCGGCGAGAGGTGAGTCGAGAGGTATCTGGACCGAGAGGAGGGATGCTGAGCAGCTGACGAGAAGGATCCGCCATGTGAGAGAGTTCCGAACGTGCGAGCGATGGATGCGGGGTGGCCGTAACCCCTCGAAGGAATACCCACACACGTCTGAGCCGGCGTGGCCGTGAGAGGAAACGAGAAATTGGAACGCTCGAGGGTCGTGCGAGAGGACACGAGCGCATAATAAGCGAGCCCTCGTCGTTTCTTCCCTTTCGAAACGCGCCTCGGCCATGCTCGCTCACGTTTCCGTGGCGCGGTTTACGGAATTGCCCGCTATTGCGATACGTCACGTTACGTTGCTCATCTGCACGAGTGCACGAAACGCATCGCCGGGAAACGGCGATACGGCGCTGGCTCATTCGGGCGCATTCGCGTGAGCAGCGAATACAAAGCGGACCGCGTGAACGCGCGTCGTTCTCCACGCGTCGAATCTCATTGTCACTGTCGCCCGGCTCGATTGTTGACGCACACACGCGTGTGCGTGTGCGTGCACGTACAGACGTGCGGGGGTCATTGTGTGGCCGGGCCACGCCAATTACGCGAAGAATAATCGTCGATCCGCGTGGCTTTGGCGTTCGCCGTCTGCAGGCGGTACTCGCGCGATGTGCGGGCGCCTTGAAGCGATGCTCGAACAGGCGCGCGTTAAAATAAAAAGAAATGGCGCGAATACGAGACAGATGACCAAATCCGAGTCCGGTATCCGGCAAACGTGTCCGGTAATAACGATAACGATAACGATCGAATTATCATCACGGAAACGACACGGTCTCTTTCTTTTTCTTGTTTTCTTCGTAAAGTTATCGTTGCTCTTATTACCGTTGCCGTTGTCACTCCTCTTGCTCTCTTCTTCCGAGCAAAGCACGATACTTCTTCTTCTTCTTCTCTCTCTCTCTCTCTCTCTCTCTCTTGGCGCGATTAATCCGCGCCGAGTGTATCGAACGCTCAATCAATGTTTGTCCATGTTTATCTATCTTTTTTTAATCTCTTTATCGTTTCTTCGTACAACTTTTTACGACCCGTCCAATTAGAACTAGCAAAATAATATCCTTCCGGTTCTTTTTATCCAATCTCCTCGCGTTCGTCCGGAGATACGGCGTTCACTTCGGCATGCGGCCCTACTCGATGAATAGATAATTAGCCAGTGCTTCTCGTCAGTATCGTTTCGTCAAATTCGTTTCTATTTATCCCTCGGGACTGGAAGGGACGGTTACGTTTTTTTACTTGCGTTTAGCTTCGCATGCATATACGTAGCTTTTACATTCTTGCGTCACATGCACAGAGCATGAGGAAAGAGCGTTCGAAGCGTACCAAGATCCGGAAATGGAACGGATTCTCGATCGTGGAGATTACAATCAAGATTACAATCGATACGGCAATCCTAACTCGTGACAATGGCGATGCAGTTCTCGGACGAATCGCGACGAATCGCGACGAATCCTGAAAGCTGGCTGTCACGATCGCGTCTTCGTTTGCGCGCGGAATGCGCGAAACTGCCGCTTCGCAAGTTTTTCGCGAGCGGCAAACGGAAACGTTCCACGAGGAAAGTTGATCGAAAAGCTGCTCGTTGCTCGTTGCAAGATCGACGATGCTTCTTCGACGCTTCTTCGACATTTTTTTCACTTGCCCTTATCAACGTGCTCGAAACGTATCCCGTCCGCTCATTCTCTCCGTACAAGGAAACTTGTTTTATAAATTTGCTGAAATCGCGGCGCACGCAAGGCTCCGTCTCCTCTTCGCTTTCGCGTCCCAGCGGAGATTTCATCTTGGAGACTTGGCGAGCGTCGACTCTGCAACACGTGGATTCCATGCTTGATATTTCGATTCGATCCACGCGGCTGTTGCTTTCCCAGGTTGTTGCAACCGGAAGCGAACCTGTTGTACCTGTCGATCGAAGCTGCTGAAATTATTGGCTGAGATGATCAATTGCAATACTCTTCCGTTACGTTATTCTTATCTTCAGCCTTATTCCTTCTACGGAGATATAACGCGAAAGAGACACGAGAGAGAGAGAGGGGGGGGGGGAGAGGAGAGGGACTGAGCGCTTCCGCATCCGAGCTGATATCCGTCTTGGCGTTTCTCTTCCGTCAATGTTGAGCAGCATTTAAAATAGAGCTTTATCATATCTCGGCTTATTATTCTTATCTTCTTTTTACGTACAAGCATGTTAATCAAAACACGCATTAAGGTGGCTAATTACCGGCCTCGTTTGATTTCTTGTGCCGCCGTTACGAAAGCCCGAGTCGCCCGAAAGCTGTTAGGAATATTTTTCGGAAGGGCGCGGATGATTTGATTATGCAATCGCGAGAGCCGTTTCCTGAATGGGACAGTGTTCACACATCGGCGGGATCTCGGCGGCATTATTTTTATTTCCGCCAGAGATATGAATCGAGGAGGAGGAGGAAGGAGATAGAGAGGGAGAGAGAAAATGTGCACTAAATCTTTCTGGAAGTTTATCTCCGCGTAGTAACAACCGGCGGACCACGTGCGCTCGCGTTGGCGCCCGAAACCCTTTAACCCCTCGACGAAACCTTCAGATAGCGCGGCAGGACAACTGCGCTTGAAGCGGCACAGATTTATTACGTTCTCGTGTAAATA
Organism: Eciton burchellii; assembly: GCA_020341155.1. Lineage (NCBI taxonomy): Eukaryota > Metazoa > Arthropoda > Insecta > Hymenoptera > Formicidae > Eciton > Eciton burchellii. The sequence continues at coordinate 3,235,682 of JAHMML010000015.1, forward strand.
GCGCCACTTGCCTCGCGTCTACCTGCTCGCGCGCCTAAAATTACCTGAATATACAGGAACGTCGACTCGTTTCTTCCGTTTTATCTCGCATTCTAGAAAAAAATCGTAATCTCGTGGACAAATATCCATGCACCTGCGAAGAGTACGATAAAAGCCGCGCAGAGTTAAGGGCAGAGTTAAGCGCAGAGTTAGGTGTAAACTAATTAACAGATAACATAGAACATCGTATGAGGAAATTGCGCGACGTATCCATATTCGTGCCCGTGCGCATAATGTTGTCAGTACATTGGACAGTTTCCCATACATTGCCTCCCCCCTCCCTCCCTTCGTCGCAGCCCGCTAAAGCGAGTAAATTATTCCACGAGTGAGAATTATGGCTTCGAATTATTCCAAGGATATCGCCTCGCTGCAACTGGGCGATCCTCTGGCTGGCTCTGAAAAACGAGTTTCGGAGTTTCCTCGGGCGCTTCTTTTCAAAACTCTCGACTCACCCCGCACCCCGCCCCGATGCTTTGGCGCGAACGAGTGAACGGAGGAGCGCGAGTCCAGAGGAGGAAGGGAGACAGGGAGACCAAGACCGAGCAAATATACGCTCACGGTTCACGGGACGAAAAGAGGAAAAGGCAATACGAGCGCGAGGGTGGTGAAAAGAGAGCGCGCTGAATGGAAAAGAGAAGAGAGAGAGAGAGAAAGAGAGAGGGAGAAGCGGCGTGGTGTGCCGGAGGGCGACTCCTAGGCGAAAGATAGGGACAATGGAATGTACGACAGCTGCCCCTAAGCCCATTGGGTTCGCTTTTGACATACCGTCTGCTGGCGTCTAGCGAGAGATAGTAATCGAGTGTGCCAAGCGGGAGGAAGCAAGATGGAAGGTACGAAGAGAGGGAACGAACGATCGAAAACTGTACGAGGGAAGAAATCTCCCCTGCTTGGAACCATAAAGCTTGCCGGTGGAGCGGCAGCTGTGCAGCGCGAGACGTTTTTGTCTCTCTCTCTCTCTCTCTCTTTCTCTCGCTCTCGCTCGCTCTCTTGTCTCTGTCTCCCTTGTCTGCCTTCCCTCTAATATCTTCAGTCTTCTTGCGGGCTCTCCTGGACGCCCCCTTGCCTCGCGCGTGCCTCTTATCTGCGGTTCGCGTTCCCGCGCGACTATTAAGAGCGGCTAGCCCAAGAGCTAGCCGGAGCGGCTTAATTTCCTCACCGTGATAAGAGATTTACTGGACGATAACCTTGATCCAAATAGCGCGATCGAGAGCATGGAAAAGCCAAATAAGTGGTCCAGTGATTTCCCGCGCGCGCGGCAAGGAGCCAATCTCTCGGCGATAAAAGAGGCCGTTAATCGATGCCCCGCGATTCATGCATGCAGCGGACGTGTGTGCACGTGTGTGCGCGTATCGTTGCACGCTGCATCAATAACGCGTGCCACGTTGCACTTTGCGTGAGCGATACGCGCGATATTGTTCGCCGTAATGCTGATCCGTGCAACGTGGGCTCGTTCGATGGCGGAGCGCCCCGGCACGCACGTATCGTCACAATGGGGGATGCTCGCGCGTGCAATTTCTCCGTACCGTGCGCGCGCGCACGCGCGTAAATATCTCGCCGTCCGTTCCAAGCGGCGGAAACGCTCGACGAATGACGAGTCACCGTTTCAAATGATGCCGTACACCATAGTACGCGGACGTACTAACGGCTGGACCGACGATACACACCACTTACCGCTGTATCGTGTGGCTTATCTCGGCGCATGATTATTTACTGTAACACTTGGAGCGCGTCTCTCCGGCACGCGGCGAGAGTCGAGCCCAAGCCGACTTTAACGTTTTCCCGCCATTTTAACACGCGTCGTTTTAATACGAGTATTCCAAGATGATGCTCCGACTTGGGATTCTCAGTGAGAAATTGGAGCAGGTATCTGCTCGATGCCATGTCGAAGAAGAGGGAGGTTGTATCGTTTCCGAGACACAGCGCTGGAATATGCCTGAAATATGTTCCATTCGGTCAGTCGGTCCGGAACGGAAATTGGCCAGCGACAAATGGATAGTTGGGATAACAAAAAGTCCGATACATTTCGGCTTCCAGAGAGAGCCAGGTCGGCAAGCGAGCCAATAACGCTATGCATCCGCCGGAGAGTATCAAGAGAAACTTGTCGTTCGTTCTCCAATGGCTCATCTCCATAAGCCCGTCGAACCTAACGCTAATTTCGCTTTTGATGTCAAGTTTCTTCGACCTCGGCTCAGCCGCGCGCATAGATACTTTGCGAATGGGTCGCGATAATTATTCATGGACGAAGGTAAGGTGGTCCCTTTGGCGCCTTTTGTCAGCCGCGCCGCCCGGCTCATCTCGCGTCGCTTTTTCTGGGAAACACGAGTGCTGCTGGCTGCCCATGGGACACGAAAATTTCTATCCGGTCAACAGAGAAAGAGAGAGGTTAAGGTGAGGAGGTGGTGGCGGCGGCGGCGGGTAAAGGAACTCGCGGCGCGACCGGATCAGCGTCCGCTGTTGCTAGTTGGCCGGATTCGCTACGTCATCCTCCATATGACTGGTCCAAGTCACGTGACCCACAGCATCCCTCTGATCCTTGTTTGCGTCGGTCCGTTCACTTTTTCGATTGATGGGCGTATCGCAAAAAATCAGCTCTCGTTGCCGAACGAGTCGAAGATGGATCGATGATTTTCGAACTCTTGCGCACGCATCGATGATGTTTCTGTCTTTTCTTTTCTTTTTCTTTAAATCCAACTGTACCTGCAATGTTTTCGAGCGGTATATAAGTCCTTTCTCTCTCTCTCTCTCTCTCTCTCTCTCTTTCTCTCTCTCTCTCTCTCTCTCTCTCTCTTTTCGTTGAGCATTGAGGAAGGGAAGATAGGGAAGCTCGTGATTTTGTCACTTTTGTCGTTTTCGAGGGTAATTAAACTACGCTAATTAAAAAAAAATTGTCATCTAGCAATCTCTTGATTTTTCATCGTCAACAATTAACAAGTGTAACAAAGTGTAACAGCTAACAAAATCGTCTGTTGATCGATTTGCCGGGATCGCAAAGATCGGCGCACGGCGTTAACGATGGATGCGTCAGCGGAATGAAACGGTGCGCCTGATTACGAGGAATGCCAGGCGACGAAGACGAGAAATACGGTCGGTTAGGAAAATATTTATGTAAATTTATTTATATCGGGAACAACGGGTCTTCTTCGCCGTTTCGGCCTTTACGGCGATACGGTCGCGGGAATCCGCCGGAAATATGGCGGGACGCGCGCAATTTCGTGCATCATTCGGCTGGTAGAGCAGTTGAATCATACTCTCATACTTGGCGTCGTGCAGCTGCGCTTTGCTTGGACGCGAATTCTGCCACCAGCTGCGACACGCGAGCGGAACGCGCGCCACAGAAGCATGGCATGGGCTCTCTATCTGCGCGGGATCGCGCGGGAAGTCCAGCCGCTCGAACCGCAAAACTGATAAACGCGCGAAATTACAATTACGCGCGGCAGATGCGGATGGCGGATGCCATCTCTCGGATCTGGAGTAGCGTCGTGAAAATTCTGTCGAAGATTCTAGTGAAAACTAGAATGGCGGAGGCCCATCATCGCGCGTGTTGTAACATCGATCTTTCTCTCTCTCTTTTTTTTTCTTTTCTTTACACAAATTACATTTTTCTTTATGATCGGTTCCCCGTTCTCCCGGGGGAATCCGTGATTCTCCGTTTCCTTCACGCGGATTCGCATACTGTCCCGGGCAATATTTCGCGATAAAAGACGGTAAACGACGGCAAATACGCGCTAACGTCATGTTGAACTTTCATCTTAGGATAGTCTCTCTAAGCCGGACGGGACCCGGCGCGTGTTTGCTGGCAAGTTAACTATTTGGCGCCAAACTAACGCTAACGGCGCGGACACGTGTCGACGCGGCTCGCGCGTCGCGCGCGCTCGCTGCTGGCGCGCATGACTCGGTTTAGCAATGTGCACGCAATCGTCAAGGATCGACGGCGGGGTGGGAGGGTCACATGCTCGAAGCGGCGGGAAGGACGCCGTCTCGTCGCGATCCTTTCATATCGCCGTCCGACAGCTGTCAACGATCGCGACGAGCCTCGGGAATTAAAGTGGGCCGATTCGCACGGCGCGGTCGATGCGCGCGCGAAATGGTGGGCCCACGGGGGTAAAAGGGGCCCGGAGGGGGCATGCGGAGGGGGGGGGGGGCGCATGTGGATAGACCCCGGAGACAGAGCTCGGCGGATAGTCACGCACGCTCCGTCGTTGCGTCTTTCGTCTTGTCGTCTAGACGACAGAGCGAGAGAGAGAGAGAGAGAGAGAGAGAGAGAGAGAGAGAGAGAGAGAGAGAGAGAGAGAGAGAGCCGCGTGTCCAACTCTCCCGCTCTCTCCGTCCTGTTCTATATTTTCTACCGCTCTTTGTCTTCCCGCGCGCGTTCTCAGACTTCCCTCTCGCTCGCCCCGTTCTCCGTCTTCATCCTCTTCCTCTCCCTCTCTCTCCTTTTAGTAGCATCTGTCACCTCTCGTGCCTCTCCGTTGCTCTCCTGCGCACTCTCCTCGTTGCGTGAGAGTGTGTGTATCTCTCTCTCTCTCTCTCTCTCTCTCTCTCTCTCTCTCTCTCTCTCTCTCTCCAGCTCTCTCTGTCCTCGGCATGCCTTCCGTCCTCGGGGCCGGACGGGCCGCGGCCGTGCGTGCTCGCTGCGGCTGGCTGGCCTCTCGTCGTTGGATAGAGCGAGAGATCGGTCCTTGTTGCTATGCAGCGACCGCTGCGGAGATCTGCGAGCGGAGCGACGAAGAGAGCACTGGACAGAGAGAGAGCGAGAGAGGGCGCGGAGAGGAGGGAGGGAGGGAGGGAGAAGGGAGAGAAAGAGAGAGGCACAGCCATGCCGAAACGAACGGGAGGAGAGCGACAGCTATGATTATTATTCGCGGGCCGAATAACCAGTGCGGCCCGCCGGCGAAGAGGCCGCGTGCCTCGCCGTTGCTGCCCGACCGCCTTTTGTTTTTGTTATCTCGCCACCTCCTCGCCCGTCTTTTCTGTTACCCTCCCCCTCGGGACCCAAATCCCGCGGTTTGCTCCGGCACGATTGCATACCACCAAACCCCCCCCCCCCACCCCCACCCCAACCCTCCCTGGATGGATTCCTAATCGAGTGTTGTTGTTTTGTCATGAGCTCGCCGGCGCGAGTGACACGTAGACGCGAGACGCGAGACGCTAACGCGAACGCGATGGCGCCGTTTTCTCCATTCGGTCGCGTCCCCCATCGTTTTTATCTCGATTCGGAGGAGCATATTTCGGATAGTTTATAGACGGATCTATAAACTGTTCCTAGCGGCCATCTATCTGTCGCCAGGAGAGATACGGTCTCGCTCGTGCGCGCCGCTGAATAAGCTCGCCACCGGACTAGGGCTCCTAGATAAAACCGATCACCCGATCATGAATGCATACGCGTATACATGAATAAGAAGGAATAATCCAGCGATCGTCGGCACCGAGAGAGAAGGAGAGAGATATCGCGAGGGAAACAACGGATCTCTCTAAACGCGCCAGGCTCCCTGATGACGTAACGTTGTTTACTTTTGTAGCTTCCCTTGGCAACAGGTCGCCTTCCGCGGTTCCAGCGCCGGAGGACGCCGATCGAATCTAGAGAGAGGGAGAGGGGAGAGAGAGAGAGAGAGAGAGAGAGAGAGAGAGAGAAAGAACGCGGTCCGGGAGTCTCCCGGTCGACACTCGGCAAGGTCTCGAAAGTTTCGCGTCCAATTTCTCCCTCTCCTTTCTTCTTCCGTCTAACCCCTCCGCCGTTCGTTGCATTTCTCCTGGGACGAGCCGATGGTTTCTTCAATGAATCCGAGTATTGCGTCAGCCGCGATTTCCTCTTCGTGACGCGAGAACCAACGAGGATTTTCAAGGATTTTGCAAATATTTCGCAGACTTTTGTACCAATGTACCACTGTCGTCGTTGTTGTACTGTTGTTCTGCTTCGATGGATTCGATTCGCTGGGATCGTTTCACGTAACTTTGTCGCTCGTAAAGAATTTACCCTCTACCCTTCCACGCTTTTACCCTTTCATTCCATTCCCGTGTCTTTTGTGAATCGTGTTCCGCTTTCCTTCGAATCGCACGCGCTCGATCGGCAGACGCAGACTACAGAATGGTCGAATGGTTTGAATAGTTCGAAACGGAAAGTTTGTTAGCATGCGTGAGCATGCATCTCTCTTTCTCCTTCTCGTGAATAAATTCTGGACTAACGTGCGCAAGGTTTTAAGATGCGAAGCTAACTGTACCATCTATATTGTCCTTCCGAAACGCGCCATTTATTTGCACACAAATGGCCGCCGTCAGCACGTACGTCGGTAGCGTGTCTCTCGACGGCGTGTACATTAGAGGGAAACATCTATTTTGAACGCGGCGGTCGATAAATCTCTAACCTACCGCAAGATTTTAAGGATACCCCAACGCGGCTCTTGTCCGACCTAGCGCGATTGTTTTTAATCACGTAATCGCGACGCGTGATCTTTATTGTCGATCGGAGTGTCGCAGTGATGTAATCTCAGTCATGATCGTGGCGGGGAAAGGCTCTTACGCTACGCGTACAAGATCCCTCTAACAATTGTCTAATTAGCCGATCTTCCTTATCGGAATTGTCCCGGAGCTTGTGCCGTTACTCTCCCTGCTTATCTCGATTTTTATCCGAATTTTTATCCTCGTCATCTCTCTTGGAGTTCGGATATTGCAATATTCTGGACGCGCGCGGACTCTTCGGGGCGGCTGCAGCTCGATTTTGCTCATCATCGGCAAATTCACAAATTCACCGCGATTAAGCGGTGATATCCATCATAAATAAAGAGCTCTTTATTTTGCTACCGTTAAAGTCGCTCGAAAATAAAGATAAGCCGGACTCGCGATCGATCGTTGAGAGAGGAGGTACCGTTAGCTCGATTTGGCGGTAATTTGGCTGAAGCCTCGCGGCGGAATATTTTGCGATTCGGTGACCGGGCAAGGAGATGATGGGGGSAGGGGGGGGGGGGAGAAGAGAAATGCTGAAACTTCAGCGGACGATTGGCGATTGGCACGTAAGACTAACAGATCGACGATGCCAGGCGCCTATGGAAGTCCGCGTTCCACGTGCGAGATTCCCTTCCCGCGCGGGAAAGAGCACTTCCGTTCGTTCCCCCCGGATTGCTAACGCCTCCTCGTCTACCTCCTCGATCTCGCGCGACCTAGACAACACGTGACGTCGCAAAAGGTAGAGGGAAGCCATGCGCGCAAGGAGGGATCCTCGTTTTTCTCGTGATCCGTTACGGTGCAAGTCTGATCGGGATTCCTAGCCTGGGCGACCAGTTTTCTCGAGCGGTTCAAATCCCCGCTTATTATCCAGGCTGGAGTATCATCACGTTGAGAATTCTTTCTCATCGACAGCAGCAACGACCACTTTCACTTTCCGAGAGGATGATGCCGCGATCTACAAAAGCCTCTCGCACCAGTGAAAGTTTAAACGGATCGATCGGATGGCAAGCTGTTTGCCTTTATCTCCCGCAAAGACGAGATTCTCTCCTTCTGTCTCTCTCTCTTTTTCTCTTTGAGAATAAATAAACCGTATCGTCGCGCTAATTGATTCGGCGATGCGTCGCCGAGATGCGAAACACATTGCAGGCACTGGCCGATGCGAGATAGCGGATTCCTCAATCGCTGTCTCGCGACGATAAATCGTTATCGCAGCGGAACGATATGCGTTTCTGGCAGAAGCGCGAGCAGTCGTCGACTTCCGCGCGTTCCGGCTCGCATCGGAGGATCTCCGTCTGGGGATCTCGTATCTGGCCCGTAATGCTTTTATAGATTCGCCGTGGCCGCTTAATTGGACGTTGACGAGCGGTGCGATACGCTCTCGTGTCGTCCGGCGCGACTAAGTTATTCGCTTCACGACGTGGCTCGCCATAAAGCGAGCGACGAGGCGCGTTTCGGCGTCCGGCAATTACAACAACCTCGCGGGATACAATTCGTGGACAGTATCATCACGTATGAACGCGTGCTCGTGTTGCAGGAAGTGTTCGCTCCTTGTCGTTACAGGGGCGAGACCGCTTGTACTACCAATGAGAACCCGAAATGCGTCCGGCTTCCGTCGCGATCGCACCGGCGGCACGTTTGTGTTGTCCGAGAGACAAGGAGGGAAAAGGAGAGAAACACAGGCACGTCGCAGGCTTCACCTTCGTGAGAAACGCGCTGAGAAACCTGTCTTATCGCGTTGCTAATAATAATTTCGACGATGCGACGCGTTTCGAGTCTCGGCAACTGCGATGACGCGGGTATTGAAATTTTTCTTCTTCTTCCTCTTCCTCTTCTTCTTCTTCTTCTTCTTCTTCTTCTTCTTCTTCTTCTTCTCGTAGGACCGTGTTCTGTATTTCACGTCCGCTCTCCCGTCGATGTCGATGTCCTCCAACTTTCCGAAAGTTCCCCCCCCCCCCTCCCGAAAGGGAGGCCTGTGCTCGGTCTCCCMTTTTTTGCGATGTTTGCAAACCGATTTTGAAATTTTTATCGGCATGCATCGACAACGACAACGCCAACGACATTGACTGTCGGCAAGATTAACGTCAAGATTTGTAATCGCGTCTAGATATATCCCCTCGGCTCGCGGAATGCATCTCTTGTTCTCGTGAAATGGAATTCGGCGCGCGGCATCCGAATGAACGCATAAAATCTACCATAAAATCACGGTCGAAGGCGATCGAAGGCTCGCGATACAGATTGAAGATTCGCCCGCCCCCGCGTCCGCATATTTCGGACTGTGCGATCGCTCGCACATTTTCTCTCTTCACTTGGCGAGCCTATCGGGCCGCGTTACGGGGCGTAATTCCTCAGAGACGCGCGGCATCTCACCGAGAGAGAGAGAGAGAGAGGAGACGTACATGTGAGTTGCGAGTGAATGAACGTGCTCTGGCTGGACTTATTGAGAAGCGACTCGTCGCGTACGGATGCGCTGAAGCGCGCCACGCAGAACCGGATTGCGCGGATTGCGTACTTCCCCCGAGGTGCTTGTTTAGATAACGACTCGTGATATACAATGTGTAGCGCGGCCGAGCCAATAGAAATCGCGGCATGTCTAATGGAAGATCGAGAGATCGCGGCCGCTAGCGGTTTTATCCGACTACGGACGGCCTTGCGCGGAATGTCGGGGTGCACGCGAGGATGCTCGCGTATACTCGCGTTCCCGTTAATTTCGTAATTGGAATCCACCGGATGCCGCGTATTCACGCCGCGTATAATCTGCGAACTGTGATCAATCGGGATTTCGCGTAACGCGCGCCTGCGCGTCGCGGTTCGTCACGAGGTAATTGAGGAGCGTCTCGCTTGCTCCTCGATTAATTGCCGGTTGTATACGTACAGTCGCTCTACGCGCTTCTTCGTCTGTTTACTTGTCCCCTAGGATATCGTCGGAGAATCATCAGCAATGAGAATCGAGACGAGAATTGGAACAAGGAGCGCGCCGATTTTCTAGTGAATCGGCAAATTCGAAACGAAAAGGGAAAACGTTAGCAAGTAGCATTAATTAATATGAAACGTTACCTTGACGAATATCGCTGGCGATGCTGGCGACCGATGAAAGTGACGAAGGTACATTGTCGGGGATGAGTGGGGATGAGGCTCGAGGCTCGGACCGAAGTGTTCGTTAATAGTCGTAATTGGAAACTGTTAGATAAGTGCGCTCGCTCGCGGCGCATAAGCCGTAAGTAATGTTGGAGCCGGCGCTTAAGTCGCGAGATAAAACCGGCCTTCGAGTTTATAATCGCGTCCAGCGCCTCCGATAACCTTTACCTGAGTGACGTCCTTCGACGTCGTCCGGCTGCTTCGTTCATTCATGAAGCCACCTCCGGCACTGCTGAATGAAACGTCTAGCCTCCTCTGAATACGTTTCGATAAGTCGGTCAGTGGATTCCCGTAGGCGTGATCGCCATATGCGGCGCAAGTGCGTTCGGCGGGATTAACGGCTCCCTCTAATGCCACTTGAATTGTTTCATTGTAATTAGACATTGGATGCTAAGTGGGATATACGCTGCTGCGCGATCTTTCACGCGCACGCATCGTGCGCGGCATGAACGAGCGGGCGATTGGACCGGGAACATAATTTCAATGATAATAACGCAAGGGCGGGATCTCGACGAGATCGGGTTTAACGACTTGCTCTTCGGGATCTACCGAAAATCGTACGTCCCCTGTTCACATTGGCGCTCGAGCGCCAATAAGTCGACGACAAGGTCTATCAGTTTCGCGAGATTCTCCAGCGAGAGCCAGAGCCAAGTCTCGGGAGATTCGGGGCGGTTTAGGAGCTTCAACGCGGTCCCCTGAGAGGGACGGGGGGAGGTGCCGCGAGGTCCAGGGAGATCCGGCAAAGTCCGGTCGATTCGCGCTTATCTGCCTCTCATTATCGAGAGAGTCGTCGTTAGCGCCGGGAGCCGGTCCCGAATCGCATCCGTTGGCGTATCCGGGCCATGCTCTCGCTACCACCTACGTCGAAGAGCGATCGTGCGAGCACCGATCGTGCTCTGATCAGCGCTCTACTGATCACGTTAATACGGGACATCTCTGTTTCATCGTGTCTATACGTCTCTCTGTCGCTGCACGAGTCTCGCTATTGAAATTCGCGGATGAGCCCGATCCGATTCCGGATTGGATTCCAGCGCGCGTCACCGGGGATTCCCCGCGACAGTTTGGACAGTTTTCATCGTCGCGACGCGATCGCGTTGGTCCAGGCGCGCGGAAGTGCGTAGGCGGATGGCGTTGAGGGGGAGAGAGAGAGAGAGAGGGGGAGGGGGAGAGGAGAACGAGGAACGCGTTCTGGTCTGCCCTGCCGGGCGGATGCCGGCGAAAGATCGATTTCGTGACGCCTTCCTCCTGTTGCGATCTTTCCCGCCAATTTCGCGGGCCGATTATCAAGGCGATTGGCTCGCGCTGACCTTCCCGCGCGCACACGCCCGGTCCTGCCGATTTCGTCTGGCCACGATGGGGTCGTCGCCTCCGCGCACGCACGTGCAACGTGCTCCTGATACACTGGAGCAGCACGTAGCGGGCGTTATGGATGTATGGAGCTGCGCGCGAATACAAATAGCGCCTCGCAGTAATGGAGACTAGAACAATGGATTAAAGATGACGGAGGAGGGGGGGGGGTGGTGTGTGTTAACGGGCTCTTCGCTCGTGGAATAATTCGGCCCTAATATTCCCGCTCCCGTTCCCCGCGAACACGCGCTGTTATCGCCGATCGATACGATCGATACGGTCCCATTAAAATTCTAATAACGCGATTAGGACAGATCGACGTGTCGTTGTACGGCGAGAGACGATTCGCGCCATCTCGGACGAGCGGAGATCTCGCTGAAATTCCATGCTAATAATTCAGCGCGCTCGCGCGCAATCGTAGAATGTCGCGCGCCTGAGGCCTGAGGGGGGCAGCTTTCCCCCCTTGGCGCTCGATCCGGACGCAACGTCGTTGTCCGGAATTTATCGGCATACGTCGACGCGAGATCCAATTCTCCGATCTCGGCGTTCGCGCCGCGCCGAAAAAACGGCCGGACCAAAGGCGAGCCGCCCGTTCTCGTCGTTAACGAGAAAGCGACGGTCGAACGTCGTTGCGCCGTTCACCCGACGGCCGGAGAGGAGTGAGCGGCTGGGCGGGGAGGGGTGGGGCGGGGAGAGGGAAGGGGGAAGGGCTGGGAGACGGGGGACGGTCGCGCGGCGGCCGCAGAGGACGACGTGCTGGCCGCGACGATGCTGGAGGAGGGAGAACAGAGCGGAGACAGGTCCTGTTGCCGGGTCCCTGTTGCTACCCGGTTACGGTGCATCGTGCTGAATTCGCAACGAGAGTTTTTGGGCGCGATTGCGTTGAATAATGTATACGCGTAATAGAGGCGCGTGGCCCGGGGCTACGAAATTTCGCCGGCAAGCGGGGATTTCTGCGTAGAGAGRGRGRKRGGGGGGGGGGSGGKGGGRGGRGGGRGGRGRGRGGGGGRGGGKGGKGGGKGGKGGGKGGGKGGGGGCAAGATGAGCGGGCGAGAGAGGAGCTGCTGCTGCGCATTTCGCGCGCACAGGACGAGGCCGCGCGCGTCCTTGGCGCGCGATGACGCGTCACCGGCGAGATATCCTGGATCCTGGAGCGCGCTCGCGCCGCCGCGAAATTCGGCGGGTGGGGCGGGGCGCGGAGTTGCTTGGACTCTCGCGTTTTTTAACCGGGGATAACCGGAGGAGAGCCGACCGCGACGCAACGCGGCCGCTGCTCTCCACTGTTAAACGAATCGAAGCGAGCGAGCGATATCTCTCAACTCGGTTGAAGAACGAGCGTAACACGAGTCTTTTTCTCTTTTCGCTTTGTTTTTACCTGAACTGGAATTCTCAGCTGAGCAATCATCGCTATCTGCGCGTCGCACGTCGTAATCGTGGAAGCGATTGCGCGAAGCATTGAAAAATCGCGGGACGGAGAAAGAGTCGGCGATGTCCGCGTGTTTTTGTCTACGAATCGAAGGATGCCACGTCATTCGATGGGGGAAAAAAAATGTTAAAAAAATGTCAAACAGACGAAACGCCCGTTTAGCGGAGTTTAAAGAAATTTCGCCACGTGCGAAATGTCATAATTGGAATGCGCGCGGCGTCGCGTCGAGTTGCATCGCGTCGATAATTGTTGGAATTTCCGAGACGCGGCTCGTTTTAAATCCGTGTGTGCGGACCCGCTTAACGAGGTTCCATCATTTTTTTTCAAAAGCGACGCGGCTCTCCGCGAAAGTAACGCGGCAAGGCCGCGCGGATTGGTCCAGCCCGGATCGATTTCCACGAAGCGATATTACATACATCGCGGCCAGAAAAGTTCAGAGATTAGTCAGCACTTGTCAGCCGCGATACGTGACGTACGCGATCGACAACAGTCGATTCTCGATCTGCCGATGAGATGTAATCGCCCGGAATAACTCGCTCGTCCGCGGCAATTTTACTGTGAAATTAATTTCCGAGCGACATTACTTTTGTCCCGTCATCGAGGCAGCGATTCGTCCGGACGGAACGAACGGTTTATCCGAACGAATGCGAATTCGAAATCTGTCGAAAACGCCAGATAACTGCGACTCTGCAGCTTCGTGCAGAGGGAATCGCGCAGCGGCGAGACGCGTTGAAGAATCCGCAGCGGCGACAGAGAATCAATTGCAGGAAATACGGAGGATACATGAAAGAGACGCGTTGGAAGTATTCCGTGCGCAACGCCATAAGCCTGAAGGAATGGTGGACATTCACCATTAAGCGAATAGAAACGTCCGCGTGGCCGCGCGCGTGCTTTCCCGCGCGCGCGGCACCTCGCAAGGTCGTGCAAATCTTAATGAACGCGAAGGAAAGCGAGCGTGACGGTCGTAGATGATTCCCCCTCCTTCTTGCGGGACGTACACCGGGATTAGATTTCGCCTGGATTCGAGATTATCGCAATTAAGAAGGTAGAAATGTCGAGGCAAAACGCGGCAGGAGCGATCAGGCTTTGAAAGCAGGCTTTTCTTGCACCTTCGGCTGCCAATCGAGAGGACATTGCGGAGGAGCAAGGAACGTATCGCCGAGAAAAAAATTTTAAAGATGCAGATGCGAGAGCTTTTATTCGAGATCCAACTTTCGCTCCTGCTCGCGCGGAAAAATCAATCTCCTCCGAAAGCGGAGCGAAAGATGGCGATCTTAATAAAAGTTTAATCGGGCGAGATTGATCGCTGAAGAAGAAACGAGCGAGCTACACGGGGAACATCGGACCGCGAGAGATTCGCCGGTCGGTCCGCGCCGGAATCCGCGCGCCGAAATGAACTTCCGCCGTGCGAAAACACCTCGCCATGAACGGAGGGAACGGCGAATTGAGAGAGAGAGAGAGCAAGAGAAACGCGGAGAGAAGTGCCAGGAAACAGGACTGGCGAACGAAGAAGGTACAGAAGGAAGAGACAGAGAGAGAGAGAGGGGGGCGGAGGGGCGGGGCGGGAGACAGGGAGGAGGGAATTTCGCAGGGGGAGGGAGAGAACTCGCCGAGTCTGGGAGAAGGTTGGAGACGACGGAGCCTCCGCGTCCACGTGCTGCCGTTGTTATTGTTGTTGTTGCCGTCTTCGTCTGGATGCTGGGAGCGGATTTCCTTTCGAGCTCTCTCACTCTCTCTCTCTCTCTCGCTCTCTCGCTCTCTCGCTCTCTCGCTCATTCGCTCGCTCTCTTGCTCTCCTCCCCGTCGACTCGTCCTTTTCTCTCCTCGCTCGTGTCATCTCTGTCCAACAGTACGGCACCTGTCTCTGCTCCTCCTCCTCGTGTTCCTCGTTTTCTCTCCTCGTCGTTTTCGCCTACGTCGCCTCGCAGCTTCCCGTCTCCTTCTCACCCCTCCCTCCCACCCACCCGTCCTCCCCTCCCCACCGGTTTGCGGATTGGCGTCACGAAAGGCGCTCTCGGTCCCGCATTGGTGGGGATCCCCGATTAACGGACTCTAATTGCATAGCAACAGAGTGAGGCCGAGATAATGATACATCTGACGTGCGTTGCCGGCGGGCCTCTGGCCCACTTCAAAACCGAACGACCCCGCTCCATGCGTATACGTGCAGGCACGCACTTTCGCGTGTATGTGCGCGCGCGCGAGCGCTCCGCGGAGTGCGCCGGCTGTACGTTGCTTGTATGCGTGAGCGGATGTGAAGTTCCACGGAGGAGTGATGCTGCGTACGGCCGACGATACTTCGAAGGCCCCCTTATCCAGAAGTTTGAGCGGGCCCTTCGAAGTGAGACCAACGCTTCGGGGAACGGAGCGGAGGGGAGATGTATGTTCTCGGGAAGGACGAAACTTCCAGCTTGATTTTCGACATTGATCTCTCGAGCTGAGCGAGAATGGAGGAAACGCGCTCGTGAAACGCGCTCCATGTCCGCGTGTCCGTCATTGCGTTCCAATTGTTAATTGGAGAGATGTAGATATTTTTCAATGTCAATGCTCAATGTGTATTTTACAATAGTATTTTACACAGTGCAGTGGCAAACCGTGTCGGTATTACAGTTTCTTGAATCATCAGTTTGCGGATGCCGAGGAGCAACGCGCTTCCTCGACGATCTAAAGTCGCACCCCGCGAAGCGATCGAGTTCCCTCGACAACGCGGATCAATCGTCGGTACGTGTCGCGAACTCTCTGCGTTGCTGAAGGCAAGTTCCGTTCAGCTTCAAAGAGCCTCGCATACCTAGCAAGGTAGCAAGGCAGCGCGTACAGAACAGTCGATATACCTGTATACCTGCATCTCCTTCCCTCTCCGGGGGATCCTTCAGCCTTCTCCGAGATTCGTTCCCAGGCGGCGAGAAAAAAAATTCCTCCATCGTCGCCGAAATCGTTCCGATCGCCACGCGGGGAGCATGCGGATCGCGTTACCGGACGCTACTTCGGTTGCTCCGCGACATCGACCTGGTTCGGTTCACTCGAATATTGGATCGTGCCCTCTCGAACGAGAAATCGAACTGACGAGGGACTTATTCGCCGACAACTCAGAGCGAGAAATTCGATAGCGCTGTGTGGAGCTTCTTCGATGCGGTTGTTCAGCTTGTTCGACTTTCATGCTACGGCGAGCCGAAGGTACTCGCGAGGTGATTCATGTCGAATCAATGCCATCCCTGAGAGATTCAATACGCCGAAAACGTGCGTTAATTACTTACTTGATCGCTTCGCTGCTGTCTTCGCGATTGCGAAGTCGACGAGATTTCGCGAGAGGAATCGAGAGAGCGAGTCTGCTGAGGTGAATCACGCGGATAACGGATCGTTGTTATTCATATTCGTTTGCGTAGGAATCCGCGCTCTCGCGAATTGTAAATTCCAAGTGGGAGGAAAGGTCGCGAGAGCGTGAATCATTTCCGCGGGCTAGACGCGCTCACCGAATTTCGCCGTTCGCGTCGTCGTCTCCGAGGCGGCCTTCTTCGAGGTCGCTGTCGATCTAGGTCTGTGACGTGATCGGATGATTGAAGTAACAAAGGCGACGTGTTACAAGGTCAAGGTACCTGTCGCAGTGCGTTCCATTGGCAATTTTTGCGCGCAATGACTCGTAACGAGCTCCCCTTTTGTCGATTAATAGCGGTCGTCAAGAGACACGCACCGCTCGACGAGAAACGCGAGCGATCTAGCTCGCGAGAAGCGAAGAAGCGACTGCGATCCTGTCGGATCAGAGCAGAGAAGAATGCGATGCACGTGCATTCGCGGGCAAAAAGGATCTCGCCTCTTGCCACAGGTACCTTTTATGTATCCCGTTTATGCCGCGTGATGCTTGCGCGCGTGCAACCGCAGCTACCCGCGCAACAGGTCGCAATCCCGTCTCGTCTTGCAACAAGTGCAAGAAGTGGACGCAAGAAGTAGATGCATTGTTGCTTGCCATTTCACGCCTCGATTCGTTGAATTAATTATGAAATCAACGGACAAGCGGCGCATGAAGAATCTCATTAGAGGATGGTGCGCCGAGTTCTTCTTTCAGCAGCAGGATCGTCCCGTTCACGGTCGGTTTGATTGATCAGTAGATTTTATAACTTTGAACCAGAAGATTTACGCGAAAGATTGTAAATTTTCTTTTTCTTTTTTTTCTCAATGTTCTCCTTTTTTAGATTCCCTCCACGTTTTATCCGATCGAATTCCCTGGCGCGCCTTGCCAAGCAGCTTTGGTTGGTTTTATGTTATGCGATGGTCGATAATCGAGCATCGAGAAATATAATCGAGCACGATCTCGTGAACGCTCATTGTCGCGCATTACAGTGCCTGCAAGAAATTTTGTGTCAATTATCGACACGCCGCGAACGCGAATTCATTCGGCCAGGCGTGCCGCGTTGCTCGCAATAAAACGAATTTCTGTTCCGATGTCAATCCGGTGCGATCCATTTATTAAGCATACGTTAAGCACTCGATCACCGTTGCGAAATCGGCCAACGGGCATCGCGTGTCGCTACGTCAGGGTCCATTAAAGTCGTTGATACGACGGAGAATCGGGAAAGCGAGATCGAAATCCGGCCGAGTGTAAACGGGGAAACCGGCGTGTCCCGAAAAGATCTACGCAGATCGGAGGCGGTGATTTCGGACTCTGCCGTAATTCAATACGTAGTTCGCTTAATGGAGATATCGAATTACAGACCTTAATACGATCCGATGGGCGAAAGGACGCGGATAAACGGTCCGAATTTGCCGAGATGCCGGTTTACGCAGCGCCTTAATGCGATCGCAAAATATTAGCGTGACGCTCGATACCGTTCGCTGGAAAACGTCTTTTAGCAGAAAGTCGGAGCACAGAGCTGGTCGAATTCCGGGCGAATTTTCATAAATCGGTCCCTTTTCGACTCGGAAGTCTCGACTTTTGGAGAGCTGCGTACAAAGTCCCTCCTCGATAATTCAACTAAACGCGCGCGCGTGTTCCAGATTCCACCGAGGAAAAGATATAAGTCAGAAGTCAACTGTGTACTTCTTTGCCACTTCACTCATTAGTGCGTTATTTATAGCGCGTTATCTTCTCGTAATACCGAGCCAAGGCTACGATATCCGTCTAAGGCAGTCTTCTTTTCCCTTTCCGGAAAATTTCTTGCCTTCTCGGTTTGATTGTGATCGGTTTAATTGTGTAACCGTTATCGACTTCTTCATTTTTCGAAGACGTGTCAACATCCGGTTATCGAGGAATCCAAGGAAAAGGGAAAGAGCCAGATATCAAAGAGCGCTTTGTTATACTCTACGGCACTTGGTTGCAATGACGTAGACGCAGATAACGCGCCGTTGATATCCTACGAAGTACCGAAGTACGGGCGACCTTTTGTTCGACCTATCTTTTTTTTTTTTTTCTTTTTTTCTTTCTTCTACTTTCGGGCGGTTTTACACAAATTTTATTGCATGATACGATATCGTATATTGTTATACGATATTAACGATTGTCGATTGTCGAGTTTTATCGAAAGGGAAGCGTGTATGTTTATCAGCGGATTTCTGACATTTCTTCTTTCGTATTCGTATCCGAGAATTTCAATTTCGTTCCCAATGAAACTCACGTGAAACTCAGACCGTAAAACTTGATCGTGAAGTTTTACTTTGACCCACAATGTTCCCCTCGACCGTTCTCGACCGGGAAGTTTTCTCTTCATGCTACAAAGTGCTGGGTCCACAGGAGTGGTGGTCGTTACGGAACGCAGGCAAACGTTTTTCTGAGGATCAACGAAGTACCCCTCATGCGGGAGATTATTCCGACCATCTGTGCTTCATGGTGATGGTGCTTCTTTCGTCCGTATACAAAGCATTTCTACATCTACTGCGGTTAGGTTGGGTAGAATCCCAGAAAGGTAGAAAGTATACTTTGGAGATCGGCCCACTGTTGATGAAGTAGGCTTACGAGATATAAGGGACATTCGGAATAATATTTCACGACATTTTCGGTAGAACCGGCAGCCACGTTGCATTAAAATGGAGCGACGTCTGATAAAGAAAATAAAATGTTTCTTGATCATCGCTTTCAGAATTGCTACAGAATTGCAACGAATCATTAATCGTTGTATTAAATTCGCACAGCAAACGGATCTGATGTGGGATCTCTAGTTTTTCAAGGTGTCGCAAGGTATTCGTTACAAGTATCTTACAAACGGAATAAAACGGAATTTATCTGTCAGCGTGGATGAACAATTTTAATTTAGTTCTTTCGACAGCTTCGCGTATTGCATGCACGAATAAAGAGATGTAGAAAGAAACGATGTATAAACGCGAAGAATATTTTGAACGCACGAAGTATCTTCGTGTCTACAATATAGCACGAAGTTTTCTTCCTATCTACATCTTCACATTGTAGAATCAGCCGGATGCCGGTTGCTTCCTATCTAACGTCCCACCATAAGTTATAAATGCGACTTATGGTGGGAGGATATTGATACTCCGGAGAGCATATCCAAGAATAATCGATGCTTCGTATCATAAAGCGGAATTGCAAACGCGACAGAATTTTTTTTCTTCTTTCTTCTTTCTTCCTTTTCTCAATTCCCTTTCACGTATCTTTAACTAGCTTCATAATTTTACAGCGATCGCTCTAAGAGATACGCATCTAATAATGCTAAGATAAATTACGAGGAGGGTTCCTTTTATTTAATTTCGAAGAATTATTCCTCCTTCCTAAATCACATTCTTCAAGGAACTGCAAAACTTGAGTTACTCAAAGCGGGACGTTACCCTTGATCGATTCTTCGTCGGAATACGAAATGTTGGATTGCATTAATATTAAAAGGATATCATCGTATATAAACTTTTTTTGGAAGTAATGCCTGCTGATTCTCGGAAAAGCTAAGATGAGGGCCTCAGGTCAACTTCTACACATTGTATGGAATCCCAACCGAATGCCAATGACCACCATCGTCAAACGCGACCGCTAGGAAGCGATAACCTATGTTCCGTTTCAACTAGCACTTGTTTATTAAATGTAATTTTCCGTCTCTTTCTTTTTCTTTTATCTTTTTTCAGAGATGACTCGCAAATTTTGCGAGAAGCATTCTGTGGGTTTTTTTTTCTTTTTTTTTTCCTTTTTTTTTTTTTTTTTTTAATTTAAATCGAGCCGATCTTTCGTCTAGGAATTTTTTTAGAAGGGAAAGAAATTCACATGCGCGCGCGCGCCCCCCCCCCACACACACATATATATATTGAAAAAGTTTCACGAGAAAAATCTACAACAGTTTTTCAAGATTTCTGATATTTATTGTAATTCTGTCTATCTTTTAAGCTTTTTAATCGTATTTACGATTAAATATGAATTTGACATCCCAAGACGGGGATGTAGGGAATATTTTGACGAGCAATAAGTGAATAAATTATCCTCGCAGCAGTTTTATTAATAAGAAAGTTGCCAATCGCTAGGCAGAAGTATCCCGATAAAGACGCCGCGGATAATATCTACGTTAAATGGCAAATATCCGCCTTGTTATCGTCAGCAGTAGCGCGCGCGAGATTAATGCCAAGTCTGGTAATTGCACGGCACGTAGCGGTTTCATTCCGAAGGCGAAGCCCATCATGACGCTCGTCCCTTGACATAGAATTTCTCTTGAGCATTCGTCGAAGGACGAATTCCAGCTGCTGCATTGTTGCACAGATATTTGGTCCGATCTCTTTACGACCGTTTCTGAAATAGCAAACAGGTCCGTACGGGAAGGGAACACGAGGAAACGAGCACAGAATATCTCCGGTCTGTCGGTTTCCGATCTGAAAAGATCGGAAAAATTGCGGAAAGCCGGCGGAACGCTTTATCGCTTTGAAGTATCTTTTGGTCGGACGATCCGAATTTATTCTTTTAGGCGAGTAAATTCTTCACATCAGCCCGAAATAAACAAGATCGAACGTCACGTCAGTGTTGCATCAGTGTTGCAACATTAATCTCGATGAAGCGCGGAAGGGATGAAGCGCACTCGTGTGAGTCGAACCCGTGGACAGGTCGAAGTTCGCCTTGAGCGGTCGCGCTTTCTTGCAGCTTTATTAGCGATGCGTGGCAGCGGATAGGCACAGGATAACGCGAGCGTGCAAGAATGCGCCCTTCCTCGCGCATCGTGACGATCGGCGTTGCTAATGACGAAAAGAATTTTGGAGAGTTATCAGTGGGATCTATCGACGAGCACTGAATGGATTTTATATCGGGAGGCATGCGAAGAAAGGCGATTGTAATGTCGCGCGGTTATGTCTCCGAATCGTAGGATTATCGTATGATTAAAGTCGAAAGTCGTTGAAAGTCGCATGCTCGCGTGTCTCGCGTCGTCCACCTCTACGCAAGGCTCCAGGCTGCAGGTTATATGATAGACCTGCTTATCAAAGTTCTGGGAAAGCCGCTTCAAAGTATCGGTTGCCGCCAGACAATCACACCGGCTTCGTCAACTTTATACTTAATCGTAGTCCCTATGTACCGCCCGTGTTCCGTTACGCGCGTACATTCGTTTCACCGATACACCAGAAGCGACAATAAAATCAGCAGTTTCGGAGCTTGGAATTAAAGACTAAAATTAAGCTTTAGAAACCACAATTCTTTAATGATTACTTATCGATCCCAGTTTCCTGGGTCTCTCGTTTTCATGATATCTCGAATCGAATCTATGAGAATATAGATCGAGGCAATAATTGTACAGAATATCGTTAGATCTAGAAATTACATCGCGTTTAAGATGATTGGTTAATCGATCAATTAGTTTTAACTGCTAGTTACTGCTAACTAATGAGTTCTCTTTGTCATTTCAGGCTAGTCGTACCCTTGGAAGTGGCGAGTATCTGCTGCCGTGTCCAAAATGTAGGTTTCCCTGTTACGTGGACATCGAGAAGAACACGGGGACCTGCTCGAGGCAGAGCTGCGCCATCGAATTCTGCATCTCCTGTTCGTCCAAGCTGCATACGGGCCCGTGCAAGACGCCTTTGCTGGCCACCCCGACGAAGCGTAACAGCAAACGTCTGATCGTCGGATCGAGGCAGAGCAAGCGGAACCTACGGCGATTGTAGACCGATCTTTTCCGGCAGTTTATCTCAGCATCATCCATCGGGGAGAGGGGAAGTCTAGTCTAGTCGCGTCGGCTTCAGTGAGCAGAAAAATGTATATTGCATAGCGAAGTATATTTCATAGATGTATAGAAATACGCCGAGAATCAAAAGTAAGTTTATGCGCCGAGAATCAAATGTGAATAATATGTGTAATAATAATAAGGATGATGTTAACTTAACGCGCGTATTATCGATGATTCGTCGATCGAGTGGCGTGACGACAACGACGACGACGACGACGACGACGACGACGACGACGACGACGACGACGACTGGTGATCCGCCCTCCGTCACGTCGTCGGGATGAGTTCCGTTGTGCAGCATCCGAATCCACGCTGCTGCATCCCACGCGTCCGCAGTTAAAGTAATAAAAAAAGTGCCTTCAACAGTGCCTTCGCGCGTGCAGTACGTTATCTACAATGTGCCATAAGCATACTCCAGTCGCCATAAATCCCTTCGTGAATGATTTTTAAGCGCCATAAAATTGGCGAACGCCCTAATTTGCCTCAATCCATCGACACCATCGACGAGGGCTCAGGGCGAAAGTGTCGCTTAAATCTCCCGAACGACCGCGCCGGATGTGCAACCGAATCCTCCCCCGAGCCCTCCCTCTCGTCTTTCGTTGCGATCGAGCAGTCTGCTCTGCGGCGATGCAACGAACGTGAAACGAGGAAGAGAGGCAGAGAAAGACAAAGAAAGAAAAGGCGAGGGAACAAGAGATTCGCGGTTAAAGGGGGCTTATTCGCTCGGTGAAGGGAGAAAAAGGAGAGGAGAATGCGCGAGATGAGGAGAGAAGAAGGAGGAGGGGGAGGAGGAGGGAAAGGGGGAGGAGAAGGAGGAGGAGGAGGAGGAGGAAGAAATGAGAAACCATAAAGGCAACGGTCGTAAAACCCCGTAAGGGACTGGCGAAACACTTTGCGCCGCCCGGATATTCCGCTTTTTACCGGGCGTGCTCGGTCACTTAATGAAGCCTAGCGGAGCCGGCCGCGGGCTCCGTGTGCGTTTCTTGCGGCCGGGGCCCGTCCGCAGAAACCGCTCGCTTTCTCTCTTTCTTCCTCTTTCTCCCGCGAGAATCGCCTTGTAAAGCGCAATAAATGCCGAATACAACGACGCCCAGGATAGATGCGATGCACAAACTTCGACGGCTGTCGTCGATGCGAACAGAAGGGAGGGGGCGGCGGCGGTGGCGGCTCGGTTCGACCACTCGATCTTCTTCAGCTTGCTGTTTCCCGATATTCTCTCTCGCTGGATGCGAGAGAGGCATGTTGAAGGGTTGCTTTCGGGCTTTCGGGCTTTCGAGCACCAAGCGAAGAAGAGATACCTCGCGTCTCCGACGAATCTATCCTGCCGAGACGCGAACTGTTCTTATCTTTGATCCATGACGAAGTCAAGCTACGCAAAGAGAAGGCGAGATGAGAATCAAATGCGGCAAGTGTGACTTCTCGGCTATCTGGCGCAAGATCCGGCGCGTAAGATCGGACAGAACGCACAGAAGAGTCACTTGGATAGCTTAAAACGATATGAGCTACATGGAATTTTGGAGTACCTTTTTTACACGGAGAGATCCATTACACTTCCTGTCGTGGTGATAATTATATATAAATATATAAAAATGATGAGCAAAGGTACAGAGGAATTTTATACAGCATAGTATTAGATGAAAGACTTGCTTCAAAATTTGAAACTTGCAGCGTTTTATTCTCGCGATTATTCTCGCGATTATTCTCCCTACGCTACGTAGAAAAATCTCGTTAATCTAATTAACGTTTCATCAAAGCTCTTCTTTCTGCGAATGCGAATTTTTATCTGCGTTGTACCCGCAGACCTCTCACTCGGCTGAAAGCGCTCAAGGAATATTACCGAAATTACATATAAAAAGTGTAAATAATTATAAGCATGCGAATGGTGAGAAATATGTAGTGCCAGAATAGGAAATAAGTAAGGAGGAGGCAATGTCGGAGACGCGCACGCGATAGTATGATAAGTAGAAGGAAATCATTATTAGCTCGTACATTCCAATAACTTCATTCTAAATTCGTCCGATGAAGAATGGAAAGAAAAAGGAGAAAAAAGAAAATAATTATTTTACGCGAGAACAAGAAATTTCATTTGTTCGAGCGAAAGTTCCTTTGTTCCGCATTCCGCTGGCGACACAAGCTGGTGCAAAGAATAGAAGAATACATTTTACGTTTGTGCCATTAGATTCGCGCCATAATGATTGCCATATTTTAAAAGCTGACATAATTGCGAGAGAGGATCAAGCAGATTCCATTTCTCTCGTATGAGACCCTCGATGGGTTGCCATATGTTTGTTTCTTTTTTTTTTTTTTTGTATTCGTTTATTCGTTTAATCGAAGTCTCTCTCTTTTATCCTTTGGGAAATATTAGTTCGTCCTGTTTGTATTTTCATTTCTGTACCAGTGTTTGCGAGAAAAGACTGCATGTAAATAATAGCGCGTGATAGTAATATATAACGTCTTTCCTGTCAATGCGAGGGTAAAAAAAAGAAACGTCGATATTTTACTTGCGAACTATGTTCTTGTTGGAAATGCGACGAAAAATGCGTCTGTTATGTTGTATGATGTCTCATGTCATGGATGCGCGTTCCTTGCGGATGAATTAACGTAGCGTAATTCCTCGGTCAATATTGCCGCAAGTTTCCGCAGGTCCTTAACATGTCCGTACGTTTTATTGCTCAGCCCTTTCTCATTGAAAGTTTTGGTATTATTATGCTCTCTTATGCTCTCTAAAGAAAAAGATGTAGAAACTATCTGTCTTTGTCTCGAGACAATGACAAATTACTTAACTGTCCCGATAAAAAGGTTTTATTAATATCGCAATTTATTATACGCGAAGTATTCATTATAAATTATCTTTTAAATTATTTATATCAAATGTTTTATTACTTAGACCGAAATCGCTATTGATGGTATTTTAATTGAGACTTGTACGTTATCGTTCCAGTTTACAAAAGATTACACTTTACAAAAGATTTACAATGCGTAATGTGTCAAATTTACTCGAGTATACAAGTCGGCCTGCATCGTTGAAAAATTACTGTTTAAAGCTTGAATAACGATAAAGTTCAGTCGTTAGATGATTATAATTCACACAAGTCAATATAATGTAAGTTCGAGTGATCCGTTCTCTCTTGCTCACTTCGATAATGCAGTTCGATAAGCAATATTTCATTTGGTATCTACTTTTAAATATCCATAAACTTTAATACTCAGGAGATATTTTGACCGAAATCAGCGCATTTTTTAGTCTAAGCTATATTTAAAACGGAAAATCTTTAGCAATGAGAAGATGATACCAAATAAAGTGCGTCGTTAATATGCAATAAGAGAAACTCAATATTTTTATAAGAATGAATGTATTTTAATGCCTAGCATAAGAAATTTTGTAATACATTTACTAAAAAAAAAAAAGAAAAAAAGAAGAAAATGCAAGAATGCTCAAAAACACATACAATACATAAATCATACATTATAATTTCTTCTGTATTATTATATCTTACGTTTGAAAAATTTTGATTTCACGTTAGAAACACCGTTAGAAAATAGATATGTGATCAAGAATTATGATAGTGAATCTGCATGTAAGCTATCGGATGTTATAAACCCTCTCAGGGTCGGTTCCTGTAATTGTCAATTAAATATATTTTTTTCGCATATAATTTCGTATTTCTTTTTTCACCTTAAAAATTAATAAATTAATGAGAAACTTACATTAAATAAATATTCTGCGATTAAATAAATATTCTGTTATAAAATTTTATTTTAGTTTCTGATTTATTCTGCTGTATGAGAGATTTATGCGAGTTCATATCATCTCAACGATTGTACAATAAAAATTTACAATAATTCTTTAAAAATCTAAGGAGATGTGATTTTCATGAAATAAATTGTGCGCGTAATGGTCAAATAAAAAATTTCCATAATATTGCAAATATCACAGTTAAGACAACCACCGTCATAAATGTTTCGAATGTATATTTCGATGTCGGTTTCGATGTTTGTACTTTAGCAAGTTCCGGTATTCCAGAAACGATTCCCAATGGTAATGGGGATCTTAGTGCTGGTGACACAGCTTTGCTAATCGGTTCTCCCTTCATGGAAAATTTCGTTGTTTCCGTGATCCTCACATCGATCATCTTCCCCATGTACTCCTTCTTCATAGGGACTAGTACTTGTACGTAAAATTTATTGTGGCCTACGTAATGTTGTTTGTCGTGCGACACTTCCGTTATCAGCACTCTCTCCACCAGTCCCACTTTATGATTATAAAGCTCGTATGATTGGAAGAACTCGGATAGCCGTTTAGTCCTCGCCTTCACTTGTTGCGCGGGCACCTTCGGCATCCTAGCGGCGGGCGTACCCGGCCGAGGAAAGAATTGATTGATGAAGAGACTCGGAAATTTGTACTTTTTACAGAGCGTCATCGTTTCTTCAAAGTCCGCCTCTGTCTCTGTGGGAAAACCGCAAATGATATCCGTAGCTATGGTCAAATCTGGCACCTGCTCATGTAGAAAATTCACCACGTGCTCGAACTCGGCGCGCGTATATTCGCGCTTCATATCGACCAGTATTTGGTCGCTACCTGACTGCACCGGAACATGTAGAAAGCCGTAGACTCGCGGATGCTGCAGGATCTTAGCCATTTCGTCTAGATGTTCCAGGATGTACGGCGGATTAGTCATACCGATGCGCATCATGCAGCCCTCGGGTATCACTTCTACCAATTGCCACAATAATTCCGGTAAGCTGGTACCGATGTCGCGGCCGTAAGCTCCGGTGTCCTCCGACGTCAACCATAACTCGCATACGCCTTCGTTAAACGCCTGCTTAGCCCGCTCTACTATTTCCGCCGGTGGATAACTACCCAATTCTCCTCGCGCGTGTTTCGTCTTGCAGTAGG
The DNA here is from genome assembly GCA_020341155.1 of Eciton burchellii. NCBI lineage: Eukaryota > Metazoa > Arthropoda > Insecta > Hymenoptera > Formicidae > Eciton > Eciton burchellii. The sequence goes on from JAHMML010000015.1 coordinate 3,262,089, forward strand.
TACATTGGTTCAGGCAGCCTGTGTTTATAGCTATGATTTCAATCAATGGATTTCGCCGCACCTTTGGTAGGCTCAGAGAGGCACCACCCACCCTCTTGCCAGCATCCTTCTTTTGACGCAGGAACCTCACTGTGTTACCTTTCAAGGTTTCCTCCACGACTTCGATCACTCGGTCGATTTGTTGCACGCCGATTATGCTCAATCCCTGCAGAAAGGAAGATTTTGGAGCACCTTGTGGTACACATCTGTGAAAAATAAACTTAATTAACAAACTGGTCTCATATCATATATTATTAATTTTCTATTGAACAAAAACTAAACAACAATTGAACTATTGCTTATGACACATTTAAATTTAAATCTCTGAATTTCTCAGATAATCTGTACTGTATACAATTTCTTGAAGCTGAGAAACTTACTTATTAGTTTTAACAAAGCATAAATATTAGATAAAATTTACAAGTCGTAATATTATCTATATTATCTATAGCAGTTTCCTGTTTTTTTTATAAAACAATTCATTTCTTGTTTATTTATCATCGTGCACCATGTACCCGGCGACAACGATGTGTTTGCCCATTTTTTTGCCGTGATTGATCTCATTCTTGAACTGATCCTCTGCAGGACTCTTCACGGTGCACGAATTCAGCAACCACAGGTCCGCCTTCAGTTTGTCGTCTGTCAAATTGTAACCATATGCCGCCAACTGACCAGCCATGTACTCGGTATCCGAACTGTTGTGCGTACATCCCCATGTCTTTACATAGATCGTCTGCGTACCGGGTATTACGCTTGACAAGTGATGCAGCTGCGGCAAGTCCTCCTGCAGCTGCTGCCGTCGTTTCGGCCGTACCGTGATGTTTTTTCTCGAGCTGTATCTCTCCTTGGGCGTTATGTCTTGCGACGCGATCAGATCCTCGATGTCATCGATGATGTCTTCACACGGGACGGGCATGTTTACCAAACAAGAAGGTCTAAACTCTTACAAAGTTACTCGCCACGATCTTGAAACGTTATCAAGTATTGAAGGTTAAGTTGCACATGCGACGACGACACGTAAACCGGCAGACTTAATCAGACATATATAACGATAACATTAAACTGTAATATTTTTATGTTCTCTCATCATTTATCGCTTCTTCTTATTTTAACTACACATAATTATTGGTTAGAGTAACTACTGAGAATAGTCAAACAACGCTGGCGAACGAGGATGTTCGAATACCATCTAAGTGTCTATTTTAGTAAGCTATAAATAGGCATTGGAATAAAGGTGCTTATCTATTATCGATAACATTGATCACTTTAAGCAATAAATGTAAAAACGTCTGTTACTGCGATGTTTGATATGCAAGATAGATAAATCTTTGGTACATCATATATTTTCATTTTTCTTAAATTTATATTTTTTTCTTTTATCGTTTTCTATCATATTTTCTTCGAGTACAGATGTACAGCAGTCTATCGACTGAACAAGTTTGCGAACATAGTTCGATCTTTGTCCTCTTGAAAGTTTCTCTCTGAATCTTTTATACAATATTATGATATACCACGTGCTATTTATGCCGGCATGATCACCAGGTACATGATATACAAGTGACGAATTATAGTATTTTAATTATGGACCACAAAAGGATAATCTCTAATTGATTCGATTTGAAATTAGTCAGTAAAGGTACTAATTTTTAAATGTAGAATTATTATTCGATTCCAAGTATTATTATTATATATGATAAGGACAGTGGTGAAACCAAATCAATAAATGATATAAATAATATTATACATATAATATTATAAGTAATATTATAAAATTTATACTGCGTTATGCCGAATTAATAACCTTTGATAAGATTGAAACATTCTGAATGAACTGGAGAAATATTTTATGTCATAAAATGCGATACTTGATGACTAAGAAACATAGTAGCTTTAATGCTGTTGGATGATAGTTCTTTTTGATGGAATTTTGATGGAACTTTTTGTTGAAGTTTAAGTTTTATTGAGTATTAAAAAAGATGTTCCTAAAGCTATCAATGCGTCTTTTAAGTAAAGGACGATGCTTAAAATTTCAAGTGCCGTATCGTTATGTGTATCAAGGAGATAATAGTATAATTAATGATACAGTATCTGCAATTTCGTTACATCAAATAAAACAAACATTGAAACAAAGACAAATTGCTACTATCGAAGGACATGCATGCATAATGATAGAATGTCCTATATGTGAACCAGAAAAATCTAAAAAGCCAAAAATTTATATTAATAAGACAACAGGTAAGAAACAGTATTTTGAGAAATGAAATTATTTATGCCGAATGATCCTTCTTTTACGAAAATTATTTATTCCAGGATACTTTATGTGTGATAAATGTTGTTCTAAAGGCGAGTGGAGCATATTACAGAAATTTTTGTTATTAATGAGATCAAACAAATCGAATAATGCTACAAAAGAGTTGGAAAGTTTAAAAAATATTATGAAAGTTCGGTCAGATGATGATCTAAACTGGAATACTATAACAAAATCCAATCAAGAAATTGCGACTTTGTCTCAAGACTTATATCAGAAGATTCTTCGCACATTTTCTTTCCCAGTAAGATTTAGATTAATATGAATTTTAGATATAAATACATATAATATTATATTATTTATATATTTACGTGTAATATTAAATTAATCAATCGTATTATAGGAAGTTTCACAGCAAGATATCTCACAGTTGAATGGCATATATGCAACCGCAGAAGCAGTACTGTATTTTCCATTAATTGCCTTTGGCAATACTATCGTGGGTTATAAGATTCTCTCTAGTACACCAGAATTTGAACAAACTATACCTATTTCTAACGCTTGTGGAATCGTCATGTATAAGCAAAAGAATAGCAGAAGCGATGGAACTGCGATCATTGTGCCAACGATACATGATTTGTTTGCATTAGTAGCACAACGAGCAGCAAACATAATTATTTGTTTTCCATACAACCTGCAGAATTTGCCGCAACAGTTACTACCAAGTTTGGAGAATTTCAAAAAGTTGATTTTATGGTTCGGAAATGACGAACCGAGCTGGTACACAGCCAGACAATTCGCTAAGAAGCTAAACGAGAAGCGATGCCATTTCGTGAGGCCTATCGATACGCAACCCAGACCGAAACTGGCAGCTGATAAAGGCTATGACTTGAAAAGTATTTTGACTAATGCACAGCCGATATGGCATAAGAGTATTACTACTTTCGAGGATCTCAGAGAAGACGTATTATGTGATTTACAAAACATAGATAAAGTTCAAGGTGTAAAGTGGAAACGATATCCTGCTTTGAATCGAATATTGAGGGGCCACAGAAGAGGGGAATTCACGATACTAACTGGTCCAACTGGTAAGACAATGTGATATCAATGTGATATTATCCCATTTTGCTATACAAAAGAATGAATAACTTTTTAAATTACTTCTAAGATTATATTTTTATCTATATTTATATATGTTTTTAGGTTGCGGCAAAACTACATTTATGAGCGAATATTCATTGGATTTAGCGATGCAGGGAGTCAATACACTATGGGGCAGCTTTGAAATCAGAAATGCTCGACTAGCTAAAACCATGCTTCAACAAATGTCAGAAGTGCCTTTGGAGGAGAATTTGGATAAATTTAACGTATACGCGGATGCTTTCAACAAATTACCAATTTACTTTATGACTTTCCACGGTCAACAGAACATCAAAGTTGTTATGGATGTATGGTTACGTTATGTTAGATTATGAATGAAAAAAGTTCATGCGTTACATATAAAAATAATTATTCCTTCTTATTTGTTATCTTAAAGGCAATCGAGCATGCAACGTACGTGCATGACATAGCTCACGTAATAATCGACAACATGCAATTTATGATGGGCATATCAGAAGAACCAAGACAGTTCGATAAGTAAGATAAACGTTTTATTCTTTCATAAAAAGAAGAGAGTCTCACTAATACATCGTTATATCGCAGATTTTTTAAACAAGACAAGATTATAGCAGAGTTTAGAAATTTTGCTACCAAACACAATTGTCACGTTACTCTGGTGATACATCCAAGGAAGGAGCGAGAAGAGGAACTGACAACCTTGTCCATTTTTGGCAGTGCCAAAGCGAGTCAAGAAGCGGATAATGTCTTGATTATACAAGATAAAAGACTCACTAGCATAAAGGGAAAAAAATATCTGCAGGTAAATATTGATATGAATGTTAAATGATATATTCTTTAATTTAATTTAAAAAATAATTAAAACTATAATTTCATTGTACAATTAGATTGCAAAGAATAGATATAGTGGTGATTTGGGCATAATGATTTTGGAATTTGATAAAGTCAGACTCAGTTATGCGCAAAAGAAGAAGACATCGAAAGAAGTAAGCGATCCTGTAAAGCAGAAAACCGATGGAACAAAAGAAGAATAAACTAAGATAAATTTAAAATTGATAATCAATACAGAGCTCGATTTAAAATAGTAAACAGTAAAAAATGATAAATAGTACAAATTTCTATATATTTTGTAAAAAATTTAACTGACGAAAATTAATAATATAAATAAATTCATAATTTGTAAATTTTATATATACAAGTTTTATGAAAAATACAAAAGCACAACGAAAGAAGGAATATTCGATGGATAAATTCAATTTGTTGGATGTTGATGCAATCATTTCTGTTTTATCGATCGTGTACACCCACGCATATGACGATGGGCAAGGAACCTTAGGCAAGATCATACCGTTCAATCGTTCTTCGGCACAATTTTTGTTGTTGCACTCATATCATTTTAGTTAGATAACCTGGAACAGAATTACGCGAGTTTGTTTTAGATAACGCGTACTACGATGATTCTTCGAGGATATCATTTCATTAATTTTTTTATTAGTTTTGCGTGGTTAGTTACATGTGACATAAATTCAAAAGAACCAACCGTTTTAATCGCGATTCTAATCAGGAATAAGGCGCATACGTTGCCGTATTTCTTGAGCCTGCTGGAGCGGCAAGATTATCCCAAGAAACGAATATGTCTCTGGTAAGTGGAACAGAAGACATAACCTTTACTGCTTCATACTGATAACGATGGGTCAGTAAATATTCTAGAGAAGAGATCTAAATTCATCATCGTGATAACTAAAAACAAGCAAATGTATATTAACGCTTGTTAATACTAAATTCATTTCTGTCACAATTGTAAGGCAAGTTTTGCGAAAATTATGCGCGCGCGTAATCTTTTTCGCGACTAATAAATTAATTACTCAATAAATTACTCGAAATTGTGATCGTTACGAGTGACGAGTGCAATTGATCTGCAATCAATGAATGAAACATCAGTCAAAAATTCCTTGTTAAAACAATTATTTGTCACGATATCTTCTTACTTGCCGTATCTCCCGTTTCGTTTTTCATACTTGGGCGGGCCTAAAATTTATTTATAATTTGAAGTTGCCGCCAGGTATATGACGCTCAGATGCATTCGTAAATGCACTGCACTTTATCGCATACTGTTATATCTTGTATTAGACGAAAGGACAATTATAAATCCGTATAATCGATTTACGAACATATTGGCGCCGTACAGGTGCGCATGCGATTACCTGCCGTCACGTGACAAGTGCGAGCAACTTCATCGTTCTGGTTAGGATCAGTTTTTGCGGAACGTACCGTATTTTTAAAATGCGATGATTTTTTAGATCTAATACTTCTAATACGTTTAATCATTAAGTTGCATCGTTGATTGGTTTTTTTTTTTTTTTTTTTAATAGATATACGTATATACAATAAAGTACAATGTATATTTTACTAAAGTTATGAAGACGTGAGCACTGATTTCAAATTCAAATTTCACGTCACGTGATCATACAATCGCCACTCGTGTGTTTAGTTGAAATATTCTCGCTCGTATAATAAAAGTATCAGCGAATATTAATTCGTTCCATCCTGCCGGACGTTATTGAGTAGCTAATAGATAACACGCAAGATCTTATCTTGGTAAGATGGTGTTATATTAAAGAATAGACGCAATGAGATATAAACTAACTTCATTTTTCATTGATTTCAGGATACGCAGTGATAATAACGTCGACAATTCGATAGGAATATTGAACAAGTGGATCGCTTTGGAAGGTGAAAAGTATCATGCCCTGGATATTCATTTGAACGCAACATCGACAGGATTCGAAGATGAGAAAACGATTGCCGACTGGTCTCCCCGCAGATTTGCTCACGTGATAGATCTGCGCGAGCAAGCGCTCAATCATGCGAGACGAATGTGGGCAGATTTCATCTGGGTGAGTTAACTTCTTCGTAATCTAATAAATAAATATGTAAAACGAACAATAAAGATAATAAAAAAGAAGCGTAAAAGTCAAGCGTAAAAGTGGATTGATAAACTGATGATTCATGAATAAATGAATGCTCTTCCTGCGTAAATATTTGAGCGGCCTCTGAAGAGATGAAGATATTGGATAATCGGATTTCAAGTTAATACGATGGAGAAAGACATTTCTTCGTTAACAAACCAATACTCGAATAATTCCAACTCCAATAAACACGCACGTATTGATCCGCACAAAGTATCCATCTTATTAATTCACTTAAATTTCATCCGATCTTCTTTCACTGTGTATTGCTAACATTTAGAATGTTAGCGCCTTATTTATATCTTGGTCTCTTTCTTGTCATGCGCGTTGTTAGTGGATTTTCGATGATATAAAAATTTCTGTAAATTTATCAATCAAATCGTTCAAACATCGATATTCAAATGCATTCGGTTATATTCACGCTTATTATCGATCAAGAATTTATCGAGGAAAACTTTTTGCAGATATTAGACGCAGATGTTTTCCTAATTAATCCGAGCACTCTACGCAACTTGGTCCAGAAGGGAGAGGCTGTCGTGGCTCCCTTATTAAAGTCGGACGGCATGTATAGTAATTTTTGGGCTGGCATGACGGCAGAATATTATTATATACGTACGGATCTCTATGAACCGATTCTCTTCCGCGAGAAAACAGGATGTCATCATGTACCTATGGTTCATAGCGCGGTCCTCGTAGATTTAAGAACGCGCGAGTCCGATCGTCTGACTTACAAAGCCGATAAACTGGATGCCTATAATGGACCCCAGGATGACATTATAACTTTTGCTGTAGGAGCTAACAAATCAGGTAGATATATGAGCTCATTGAATCGATTATCGACTCTGCAAAATTATCCATTTTTTTTGTTTCCGTTTTTCTTCACACGCAATATCACTGGACAGATTTCCAATCACGTTCTCAAATTTAATCTTGATAAATGAAAAACTGTCTTCTTCTTTGAGCATAAAAAAGATTTTTTTTAAATAGATTTCTTATTATTTTCACGTATATGTATAATACATTATATTTTTGTCGCAGATGTGCCATTATTCATTTGTAACGATGAAATTTATGGCTTCGTCATGGTGCCTTTGGAGAACGAGGAAACTATCGTGGAAGATATGCAGCGGTTAACTAATACGAAGGTGGAAATACTGGGTAAATTCCTTTTTATGTAAGCGGAAGATAGATGAACTTAACGAATTAATAAGCAATTGTATAAATATTGCGCAGCGTTCAGCAATTACCTACCATTATCGGACAATTTGAAGGAATTTGTGGAGTATCCTGAGAAGAATACGCTAGGTTTGGATTATGTTTATATGATCAATCTGTTGAGACGGCCGGAGAGACGCAGAAGAATGCGAAGACTTTTCGACGAACTCGGCATTCAAGCGGAGATTATCGACGCCATAGATGGCAGGTAAGTCAATGATTAAGAGAAATATTTTGTTATAAATGTACAAATATACATTCATGATCAAAGTCCTTAAGATTTATATATATGATTCAATTCTGCGATTTCACTCTGGTCCGTCTTGAGCAACTTTTCGTTTTTAATGCAATGCAATGATTCTTGACCTAAACTTGTATGATTTCGCCGGTTTTAAAATGCACAACTTATGAAACGTAAAAATGGGAAAAGAATATATGATACATCGAGATTTTCTCGCAATGCATTTCAATGCATATGTACAGCTAATATAAATGTGCTCTATAGGCATTAAAAATATCGAGCATATTGAAGAATATACTTAGAAAAAAAATCATATTTCTAAAATATATCTCGAATATATCACTTTATATGATTTTTACGCAGAAATTAATAAAATAAAAAATGATTGCAATATATCGATATAAGATTATTATACTTACATCGAGGTAAAGAAAGACGAAGACGTAAGAGAGAGAAAGAGAGAGAGAGAGAGAGAATAAAAAACTAATATTCTGAGTTTTAAGTTGCTATTAGAGCATTGTTGCAAACAATATTACGCTTTATTGAGAATTTATTTACGTTTTGTATTTATGTAATTATTATACAATTAATAAAATACGCGATCGATGAAAAAATATGTTTGCAATGCATTTCTCTCTCTCTCTCTCTCTCTCTCTCTCTCTCTCTCTCTCTCTTTCTTTCTCTTTCTCTCTTTCTGCCTCTCATCCATATGTATCGAGTTTATACGACCGTGTTGCCATATTCGTGCGTATTATATCCTGCACATGTATACATGTTTCCGTTTCGCGTTTTCCGCACACTCATGTTATATGATAATCGACATGTGCCGTTTCTTGAATGTCGGCTTTCTTCGCTACTGTACATTCTGCTGATCCCTCTGTTGGCGGTGAAATGAGTAATTGTCGACCAATGGCAAAAAGCATTATGCATTCGCTTGGTGGCAATCTAAAGAAATAATATCATCTTCCTTATAAATTTTGACTGCCTAAACTGATAATATAATATGTTTTTTTGAATAACCATGCAAGCTATTGATACATATCGATTTACCTTAATTTCATGCATGCGGGCAGCATATATAATAGGATTGACCAAAGTCTTTAGAATGATGAGACCATTGATCACAGTATAAATAAAGAACATAGCACGCGGCGATACCCAATTGAATTGGAATACGCAATCGTCACACACCAGTACGTATATCATTACTCCGGGCATCCAGCCGATTACGAAACTTCCTTGAGAATCACAAATGATGGTAATAACATTCGAATTATTCAATGTAAACGCAGATTTTGAACAACGTTTAATCATGTTTGCCAACATCGGGACTTCATATCGTATAATTATATTTTATAATAATGAAATATGATTATAAACGATTAATATTCTGCATGAAGTATTCTTTTTCCGCTATTATATTTGTAATTTTCAACTCAATCTTTTTATCTTACCAAGTATGTACAAAGTTGTTTGAACAGCTTTAACGTTTTGCGCCATTTCTTTAGTATTGTTGCGCAACATTTCTGACGGTCTGCCGCGAATACTGGATCCCGCTCTGCGGAATCGAAGCCTTGTGGCTTGATGTCTCTTTACTATGTAAAATATATGAACGTAAATGCAAACCATGAGAGCGAAGGGTCCGAAGAAGAGACTACTGAATAGCACTCGAAATTGCCTGTGAAATAGGAACCTGAAAATAGGGTATGAAAATTTTATTCCATTGTCCTATCAGGACAATAAACATACTCTCATATCCGTGCGGATATCCAATAATATTGCAGAGAAATTTATATAAATAGGAGAATTTCAATGTTATCAAGATATTTGAACATCAGCTCCTTCCCGTCAAATATTTCATATTCGATAATCAAGTAATTGATGATTCTTTTACTTTACCTTAGAATGCTTTCTTTCTCGTTTATTATATTTTTTAAAATATAGGTTTGAAAAAAATTCTTTATGAATGAAATGAAGAAATGCGAAAATATTCTTACGCGATTCCTTTAACGATATTACACTTACGTATTTTTTTTGCATTCCTTGGACTGGAAACCATCATCTTCAATCAGATTAAAGTACAACGCGAAGAAAGAGATTGGCAGCATCCAAAGTAGAACCAGCAGAATCGTAGTATTTCTGATAAGAAAAGTCAAAATACATTTGTCTTGATTAAGAGCTTTTCCTTACATCGAAAGCAAACGGTATTATATCATATTACCTGTATGTCATTATTGAGAGATAATGAAGAGGTCTGAGAATGCCCAAATAATGATTGATAGCCAAAACCATCAGATGAAACACAGTAATGATCACACTACCCAATCTCACCGTTTCAAGCGCCAATAAAAAACAGTCCACGCCTGAAAATGTGATTATGTGCTCTTCAATTAGCTTCTACAATTCATTTTCTCGTTTGTAAAACGTTCGTTGCAGGGAAGCTATAAAGTATGATTTTCCTCTTTTTTTTTAAATGATTTTCACGAATCAATCTTTCCGTTTGTTAATGTATTAATAAAATTTGAAAACCTAATTAAGAATTTTTATATTGAAGATGAATTGTCGAGTTTATACAATAAATTTATACAATAGTACAATAGAATTTTCCGCAAAAAGCATTCATTATCTGTAATCAGATAAACCCTTAAAATTAGATTGAAGAGCCGGTTCGACTAATTCCTTTTGTGTCGCGAATGCTTGCGAAGAGGACCGTGGCGAATTCTCATCCATTTTACTAGATTTCAAATTTATTGCGGTATAAATATGAATAAATTAATTATATCGTTATAACATGGCTAGAATTCTATTCTCTCCTGATTATTTTTTATTCTATCTATTTTTTATTCCATTTATTTTTTATTCCAACTAATTAAGATAAATTTGGACGCAACCTGTTCTATAAAAAGTCATGCTGCTTAAAAAGTCATTTATATTAATAGAAAAGAAAGTATTTTTATGATATCTTTCTAAATGTCGAAATTTACAAAGCTGCCTGCATTTTATGTTAGTATGCGTATATGTAATTATTCATTTTTTAAATCCAATCCAGGATTAAATAAAAACAGTTGATATTAGAACAGAATTCCTTACCTTTCAATTTAATTCCAAGACCATTAGGTATATAACTATTCATAATTAATCCTATACCTAGAGCAGTGCTTGAGAAAGCATCCGCACCTATAAATGCGAAATCATTATTAAATATAATTATCCTTTTTATGATAAGTACATGAAAATTCATAGAATTTTGATATTGAATTTAGAAATTCTTAAATTTCTGTAAAAAGAAAAATTAATTTAAATTTTGACAATGTACACGAAAATAATGTTTAGCAGTGTATGACTTTACGCGTGTTCGAACTTATTATTAATTAAAAAAATTTAGTTTTAGAAATAGAAATCGCTTACTTTTAAGAATTTCCTTAATTTTCGTTATTTAGCTTATCGATTTTACTTTAACATAAATTAATTTTAAAGTCTGACAATTAATATCTAAAAATTAAAAGAATTAAGCGAAAATATGGTAATTTATGGAAGGAATTTTTCCCCCATTGAAGAAAAGTTAAAAGGAATTTAAAGAATGAAGAATAACAAAACGGGTATAGAAATCTTTCGATGCACGAAAAAGTACAAATTTCACATGACAGAAAAGAAAGTTAGCTGTTAAGGATAATCTTTATCTGTAAAAAGAAAAAGAAATAATACCGTAGCAAATTTATTTCTTTTTTCCGTTTTGGCGATTTTTAATGTAATTTTCATTCATAAATTAATTGCTATACCTGTCAAGCTGAGACTGATGTACAATGTTGGACTGAGCGGACGTCTTATCCAAAATACGCTCATAAGTATTTTGATATTTATGGCTATTGAAATAATGCAGAAGAAAATCAGTGGCGGTGTTCCGTACATGTATAATACACGGTCAACATTTCCGATCTCATTTAATACTTCCGCCTTTTGCGACGTCGTTTCATTATTTATCGCCATTTCCGTAGATTCTATCGACTCTTCCAATTTCGAGCGATAAATTGTGGTGGTATCTAGGCGGAATATCGGAAAATTCAACGTGTCATACGCATATTGCAGTTTCGCCATTATTTTCTCCGGCTGCATAGTATCATTTTAACATGCACGTGTTTCAGTATCTCTATTTTTAACGACGCTTCCATTTTCCATCCGCATGAAATAATTTACATATTATTAGATAGTTTACATATTTACAACATTGTTCAGTCCAAATTGCGTATTTGAAGGAGTTGAATGTTTAAAATTCAATGATGCCTCTTCGAAACTGAAATCCATAAAGGTAGAGCTTACGTTTTAAGAAGCATTGAAATTATTTTATTATTATATTTTATGAATATAAAGAGAGAGCGAGCGAGAGAGAGAGAGAGAAAGAGAGAGAGNAGAGGGAGAGAGAGAGAGAGAGAGAGAGAGAGAGAGAGAGAGAGAGAGAGAGAGAGAGAGAGAGAGAGAGAGAGAGAGAGGAAGAGTAATGTAGTAAATGTAGTGCATAGTAATGTAGTAAATTTCTTTTTTAATTATTTTTGTAATTCGTCATTTAAATTAAACACAATGTCAAATTCTATGCATAAGAACGCCACGGAAAGTATCTAATCCACAAAATATTAAAAAAACGGAAATTCTGAATAATTGGAAATTATATATTTTTCTTATTATAGTATGTACGACGATGTACGTTGTACGTTCATTTTATGTACTTTATATCTTGAATTCAGATAAATAGATAGATAAATAGATAAATAATCTATTATATTAACATACTGATATGAGCGAGAATAAAAGACAGGATATTGCCGATAATTTCCTCGGTTGCCCAATCTGTTTTTGCAGCTTTAAGGATCTTTAAGGTATCCTTTGCTCACCGGCGACCCGAAATTCGAGCTATTCCGGTAGTTAGAAGGCGGCGAAACGCAACAATACACTTTCGACCCCATTTCACATTTTTCATTTCGCAACGCAACCCTCCACGAAGCAAGCGAGGACCTCCGAGAAATCAATCACCTTACGTTCAGTCGTCTGGTCGCGGAAAAATTCGTACGTCAAGCTTACGCATTAGCGACGTGCCAGGAATTTTCCGACTGTCATTAATATTTAAGCGCGACGATCAATTCATCTCCTAGGGGAGGAATCATAATTTACGAGGAAATGGTTATCAGGAACCGAGAACAAATCTGGAGATACAAGTTTAATCGATGAACAACAAAATGCGTCGTTATATATATATATATAATGAAAATTTAATAATATAAATACTTATGCGATTCACAAGACATTTTATGATTTTGTTGCTGATCATGAGACTCTCTCTTTCGACAGTTATGTCGATCTGTTGGCGACGAGAAACGGATGGTTAGGAAACTGAGACGATCCTTAAGACGAAAGCAACGGTATCCTGGGGCCAGTGTCTCAAGAGAGAAGGACGTTTCAGCAGAGGAAAGATAATAATGTCATTAGCTTGACGTATAGACAACATAATGGCGCAATAAGAGAAAACCATGAACCGCTGATAAATTATTCCGTGACGCTTGCGGTGCAGGGAAGGATCGATCCTTCGCGATTTCTCCCTAGACGGCAAAACGCGAGAAGATTATTAATCTTCGGGCGAGCCACGGTAAAAGCTGTGGTTATTTCGAGTTGGACTTAATCTGGCGTATTTCCGCGCGGTTTTATATACAAATTGTTCCCGCGGTACGTGCAGAAGAACAGATCTCTGACGCTATCCTCGCAATGTGGCGAGAACATTAATAACGGATTAAATTTCGAATGGATAAGATTAATAATGGAAAGTAGTAATTAACAATGATGCGCCCACGCAATAGGTCGCAAATATCTTGAAACAAAGACCATTTCGTTTCTCTTGAACAACTTCTCTGAATTAAATGACTCAACGTTCTCTAAATTAACATGCTTAAGATACTTGCTTGCACGTTATGTTTATATACACAATGTGTACATTATTGCAACCAGCTGCACATTGCAATAGTGAATTTTTTCATTTGTTTCACGTTATTTCATGTATTACAGAAAAAAATCCCAAGTTTCTCCTATTCGGTGGATCGATCTGGATTTGTTTTTTATGGAAAAAAGTTAAATAGAAGATTACAAATTCTAGATTACGAGTTCTGAGTTAAGAGAATCCTAAAAGAAAGAGAAAGAAAGAGAGAGAGAGAGAGAGAGAGAGAGAGAGAGAGAGAGAGAGAGGGAGAGAGGAAGAAGAGAGAGAAGAGAGAGAGAAGGATCATGTAAGGATTTTCATTCCAGATCTATGTACCGCTAACCATTTATTTTATTAATGATTAATTAGGTTGCTTAGAAGATTAATAGTTCACCTAGGATTAAATAAAAGAGATTCTCTTGATTAATTTTAGATTACCAAGCATTGATCTTGCAGACTTAATGCTCTCTCAAGATTTCGCGTGTTAATTTGAAATCAATATGCATGATATCTTAATAAAAATTACGGGATATTTTTGTATAGCCGTGTAACCGTATTTCTATTTTCACTTCTCATTATATAAAGTGAATTTCATGATATATAACTTTTTGTTGTAACAAAAGAATTGCTGTTTCTAGGGAAGATATTCTACAAGAAAGTTCTGTGTCTTTAATTTCATTCAAGCATCGAGATAAAAGCGAGCAAACAGAATAAGCAAACAACGAGAAAGATTGATCACGAACGATCCTTTACGTCTCCCCATACAAAGTAACATGCAAGCTTTTCAGTTAGACTTGATACATGGGACGTGAGGTATGTCTTGTGGGAAAATAATCTTTTCTAGACAGGAAGATGTAGACGTGAATCGGTTTTGTATGATGATTGATTAAATAGAAGAAAGGAGATTTTGATCAATTGCGCTGGAAAATTGTAAATACATAACGAGATTTAACTTTTTAATTGTTACATAATATTAGTAATATTGGTCATTTTCCAACAACCGATTCGTCAAGATTATAATCAGAAATAAATTTTGAATTATTATAATTTTAAACGAAGCGCATTATTTGGGCCATGCAACGAAACTCGAATGTAAGAATTTTAAATTGACGCATATTTAATTAATATTTTTCTCATCCCACATGCGCACTTTATATTTAAAAATGCACTTTATTTACTATGCGGCGTACAAATTTACATAGTTTATACGCGTGTCTCGAGGTAATAAACCATGAAAAAAGATCAACGATAATAAGCTTAATTAGCCGTTAACAATCGAGTGAGTTTCGTGCGAAAAAATTAATCACTAGCGAGGTTACTACATTGAAAACTACACGAATATTACAGGATTGAAGGGAAATGAACGCGCCAGAGCGAGAGACAATGTGCAACAATGTGTAATCGTATCCTCTAGCGTGCAATTGCAACGATCGAAGAGAAGAAAACAAAGCATTTTTTCTCAACAGTGCTCAATTGTGCTTTCTCAAAGCACTATTTCTAAAAATATGGTTAAACAGGACTAATATAGATTCTTTGAATGGATTTCATCGAATAGATTCTTAAAAAAATATTCTCTTTCTCTTTTTCCAAAGAACGTTACATGTAAATGCACATATAGAAATACAAAATGAAAATAATGAAAAGACCTTACATCTGTACATGATGTACATGAAGAATACACGAACACACACAATAAACAAAAATATTTTACCAGTCCATATAATAATCAATCAACGATATCCAATATCAATTTATGGTTGGATGGCAAGATAAATACATTCCTCTGAAAAGATCTTGATATCCGAATCGACCAATCTAGGGTTTATATGGAATTCGATATACGGATATATATCTCGTATATTTGCCGCATTTCGACTCGGGAATACTCATGTATTCGGATTTATACAAGTAATGATTTCTTTGCCGTCCTGATCTTTACCGTCCTGTGGAGATGCTTGGGATGTATCGCTCGCTCGCCTAAATCGCATTAAATTTCAGGAAACTCGATGATATCATCCACAATAATCCGCGGACCCGACCCTTCCTCCTCGTTTCATCTCATTGTAATGCCGGATGATAAATATTCCTTCTACGAACGATGTTACGCGCTTTGCATTTACTTGGAGGCAATCGATAGACTTTGATTTCCGTTTCTTGGATTTCCTCGACGAAGAAACCGGATGAAGAGAATGTGCAATGCAGATTGATTGAGGAACGTGATGCAGAAATTCGGAATCGCCTGCGGTTTTGCGGGAATTCATGCACCGATCGCTAATTGCTTTACGAGCAAATGAAATTCAAAGCGTGACGAATATATGTATAAGGTAGAAATAACCATCTGCTCGTCTAAACATGATTTTTACATCATAAACGAGAAACAGACAATGTAACATAAATGAAAATTCTAGCGAGTGAACAGAAGATTGAATTTATTAAATCAATCGTTATCCGCTTTCTGCTTTTTATTCTGTTTTAACTTTTATCGGAACGATGCGTATCAAAGCGTCGAAATTAAATCGTGTTGCTATCGGTCGGTCGCGTATTAACGGAAATACCTCAATCAAGCCGCAATTTTGCAGATATTTCCGGTTATTTTCTAGTTATCTTCAACGAGTAATGGCAGTGGCCTCGATAAAATCAGAAACTCGCCCTTACGCTGCGGCTTACGCAACCGTTACAAAGCGAAAAACCGCAGATTTGGCCCTTTGTATTATGTCCGACACGTATTTAAGACATCAAATTAACTTTTCCCGCTTGATGTATGCAGAATCGAGGGAGAAGACCGAACTTTTCTCCGATAGCCGCGGATCTTGATTGACCGGTCTTGCGTTATCTACTTTCTAATGGTTTTATTTGTCGCCCACGTACATCCGCTAACTTAAATCTAAGTCTCTCTAATTACACCCGGGTCGTGTTACGCAACGTCACATAATAAACGGCACATGAAAGATACGTGGTGCATGGCTTCCTACGTGCGAACTTGCGCATAATTAAATCGCCGATCTATCGCGATATATCAATAGAGGAAGTCGTCGCCTTGGGAAATTAAGAGAAGATGGGATCGGCGATCAAAGAGAACAAAATTGCGGGAATTAATTGTCTCGAATGTGCTCTACGCTCGAACTCACGTTTGGCGTAAGGCCTTCTCGCATATCCATGCCTCGCATGCATGTGAACAGAATGTACATGCGTATGTAGATGCATGTTTAATAAATTTAGATCGACGATTCCTCCTTAAGGAAACTTGACTATCATTGGCCATTTCGATTTACGATGCGATGTTCGATTGAAACGTCGTAATATCTTAGCGTAATAATTTAATTATAATTGGCTGATCGCAATGCTTTGCAGTAAGCAGGATTGCACATTATGGTATCATGGAACTATATTCTTATTTCGTGAAACATTATTCCTCCTTATGTTCACGTCATGTTCTAGATTCGGGAATATTTGAGTAGCCAAGAGAAGCCAAAAAAGGGAAGCTTACTTGCGATATCCTAAGAGTATCACGGACGTTGTACTAAAAATTTTATAAATACACACACATACATACACATATCATAGATACGACAATAAGCATATTATATCTTATTTTATTCTCTCTCTCTCTCTCTCTCTCTCTCTCTCTCTCTCTCTCTCTCTCTCTCTCTCTCTCTCTCTCTGTTTCACAAGGAAGAAATACCTGAAGGGTGTCGCAATTTCTGAGCATATCCTGACGAGAATTTACTTTCGCGGTGCTTAGACGGGCGCTTGGAAAATTCGCTGCCGTATACGATAATAAGATAATAAAAAGTTGTAAAAAATGATTAGCAAGTCGTATCTGCAGAATAGGGCAGAAGTTCTGATTGAGTTTCGTCGGAGTTTTCTTTGCTTACGCGCGGTCTCTCTTCTCTCGCTCAATTAGTTCGCGCGGCGTTAAAACGCAGCAGTTTTCCCGGCCTTTCTTATATATCAGCGATAAGAAAGATTGATGCCTGGCTTGCTGACCGGCAAGCACTAACGTGGGGAAGTTTCCTCTGCTTTCGTTCTGCTTAACTTGTGTCCCACGCGTAGCGAGATATCATCGACACGTGTTGCGTCTCGTATGATCAAACTTGAAGAGGGGTCGATCTCTGTCTCGCGCCTTTTGCCACCTGATGAAATTAGAGTGCCATTCGTCACGGGAAATGGGAGCGCGATCGCTCTCGCTTTCGGTAAAAGTGCGAAAGTACGAAAGGGAGGAGAACGAAGGAGGCGAGAGTGGCGAATTGTTCCCGCGGAAGATATCGGTTTTATCACGCTCTTATTCGCATCACGCGTAGGTGCGTTGAATGACGGGAATTGTCATGTGCGGCACGTGTACAATGGAACCGTTGAATCTATTAAAAATCAGGCGGACGGCTCATTGGTTTCTATTCGTCGAAGCAAAATGTGACGAAGAAAAATGACGGAAGAAAAATGACGGAAATGCGAGCGAAGCTATTCGCTCGTGCCGGAAATTACTGATGGCCCGCGGCGCTTCGTCAATTCATGAATTTCCATTATTTATTAACGTGAGCGATGCTCTCCTCATTAGCTCGGAGGCTCGGAGGCATATTATCTCTGCCTGAATTCCTTGGAGAAATTAGAATCGATTGTTTCCTGTCGAGAATTTCCGACACTCAGATACTAATAGTCGTTAATCAGCGATTGAACACGAGATTCATCTCGCAAATTAAATTCGAGAGAAGAAAAGAACGAGATGTGTTTTCGCTTTAAGTGATTTGCGAGGATTTTTTCCTCTATCATATGCCAAAAACATGTTTTATTTAGATGGGCCATTGAATCCATCTGCAACACAGCACAGGGAAGCTTCGCATAAACGGGAATTAGAGTGCTATTTGTTTTAGCGAGGGTAAGCGATCACGAGAACCCTCGATCATCGAAAACGTCTTTGATTTGTCAACGTATGTACTTGTCCTGAGGGTAAGCTCTCTGGCACAACCGCGTTATATTTACGTTTTCACCATTCGAGCTATTCGACTTAGCCAAAATCAAGATCTTTGTTCCCGTTCGGATGAAACATGATTTTTTTTTTCGGAATTATGTTAATTTTCTTCGCGTTTTTGTTTAGTATTTCTGAATAAATTTGATCGTTGATTATTGTTTTTAGCTTTGCAATCTAAGTCAACGTATAAAATAAATATTAGAAGTAAAATATGGTAAGCACCTATTGATAACAAATTAATAATTTAAATCGGCACTGTATTACATATCATTAGGCACATGTACAGATACATGTGCATATGCACACGCACATGCACACATGTATACGGAGAGATGCAACGTATATACCTGAGATTTTTCTTCGCCTTCGTCGAGATATTCTCGTCGACTCTTTTTAATGTCAAGGTACTGTTGTCACACGATTATACATCCCCTTTTCCTCCTGATTAAAATGTGACACTGAAGGGGCGGAGGTCGGTGGCGGACTGAGGAATTTTCGCGTGTCCGTCCAGAGCCCTTTTGAAATTTGCCACGCGCAGGCTCGCGGTGTGCCAGGCGCAGTACGCAGATGGACGTATCGTATGGAAAATACGCTTTGACATATGAAATAAAAAAAGATAAAAGGAACCGATCACTTAATATCGATAAGTGTCGATGGCACGAAATATTAAAATGCATCCTACGCGCGTTCGTTATCGTCAGGCTTTCTTGATAGCTGAACTTAATCGATCAATATCGATTGCCTTATTGCGCTCTGGATTCTCGATACGCACGGTGTTATCTCCGTTGTATTATCCTGAGTATAATAATGTAGCTAAAGCGACAGATTCCTTTTTTTTTAGAGTCAAGGCATCTATTATCCGCGAACTTACGCTTCAGAGTGGAAAACGGATAATGGAATTTACCTTACTTCTTTAATTCTCGGAATTTTGTTTAATGGGACAGTAATGTTAAGCTATATACGAAGTGTATAAATGAATGGTGATGAAAAATGAAAAACATTGAAGGACGAATGTGATTAAAAAATATCCATGATATTTTTCGCATCGATTCTTTCGTCGATTCTAAATCATTCATTTCGAATCTCAAGACTCTTAGGAATCCCGAATTAATATTCATACGAAGGAAACTCATATATGCATATATTGCAATCTACTAAAGCTTACCTTTAGTTAAAGGTTATCTATTAAAGGTTCCTTAAGAAGATAAGAAAACAACAAGTGCAAGCTTCAATCAATGCTTTAACATTATTATTTTTATAGAAAACTACTTCATCAATGATGGTTTTTTGTAAAAGAGACTTTTAATAGTTATTATACTTTCTTCTCGTAAATGTTAAGAAAAATGCAACAAATGCTTCTAAATGTATTTTTTTTAAATAGCTTCATTTATTTGCCATATCTGTTGTAATAATGATACTGCTCGTCAGACTTGGCTGCAAGTGTCACCATTGCAGCTTTGTAACAGAAATCTCAGGTGTAAGAACGCGTGTAAGAACATTCGTCAGTAATTTCTGAAAAATTACATATGAGAGATATTTAATTCTTTCGGATTTCTTTACTGTAGCATCCTTATGTAGCACGTGAAATAAATATAAGTACACGTTTTTTACATGATTCCAATTCCGTTTTTGATCATCGATTATCATGATGCTGCGTTAGCTGCGTCGTTGTTGAAAACTTATGAAGCTATCCATTAGCTTTGGATTCGTGTTAATTAACCATGATTTGTCTCGCGTGTACTTGACGCAAGACACGTTTCTTGCTATACATCAATATATGAAAAACTTTGTCGTCCTTGGTTAATTCCGTTCACAGAGAGAAAGCGGAATATATATATATATGCGTGTGTATGTACGTGTATGTATGTATATATATCACGTGACCTCGCACTAACGATTAGAATTAAGCTCAGACCGAAGAGCAAGATAACTTCTCCCCGCTTGCTTGTGTATTTTCTCTCGGTCCATTTGCCGATGGCATCTCGAAACCATCGACTGTACGATCGATAGAACTCGATAAATACCGTGGGAACGAGTTGCATTTATCCACACATTAAATATTTTAACATATATGTATATATATATATATATGTAATTCTAATTAATTAGGAATTAAATTTAACAACTTCTTAGTCTCCGTTCTCTATTGAAACGCGTCTTATCGCGCAATTCTTTCGCGTAATTTATGCGACGAAGTTACGACTTACATCTCGAAAAAATAGGTTCTCAAATTTTATATATTTTACGATTTATATCCGATAGAATGTAGAAGTTGAAAGTTGCCAGATTACAAGGCATTATTTTTTGGGCTTACGGTTTATGATCTGGGAACGAAAATGTATCGCCCTTTCCTTAAATCTCGTTACGTATCTCGGCATTATATTCTCAAGAAAGTATATCGGGAATAATCGCGCGATCGATACTCAGCGTAAAATCCAACTTCGGAAGGACATGCAACAATTATTTTAATACGTTTCGCAAATATTGTTAGTCGTTGATCGATTATAAACGTATTCTTCGAAACAGAAACGGCTCTAATGGAAAGAAAAGCTCTGTACAAGCCCTTTTATAAAGTCGCCTTTTATAAAGTCATCCTTAAACATTTCACATCATAAAATGTGAACACTAACTTTAGCCAGTTTAATACCGAAACAAATTTTCCGTACTCCTTTTTGCCATTGTCCGATATTCCATCATTTTCTTTTGATACCACCGTTTTTCAAATTAAAGTGTCCCGGGATCGCGCGACGTCTCATCGCATCGACGTTGAGATTCTATCGAGGAAGGAGTAAATGCTCGAAACGTCACTTTTCATTCGGGAAAGCGAGAGAAGCGAGATATAACACGGATGCCAGCAGGCTGGGTTTCGTAAAGTAAGCATGACGAGCGCGAGACTAGTCGCGTAAAACTTAATCGAACCGTTACGAAGAGCGCCTTCGGGAGATGAATCTTTCTCAGCCAGATCAGGGGGGCTCGTAGGCGTACATAACAGCCGGATTGACCAAATATAATTTTCGCTATCGCGACGCGTGTCACTAACACGTTCCCCTGTTTACGGAATCTATTTCTGGATCATCATTCTTTCCTCACTTCCGCTACTTCCATCAGCCTCATTGTGATAACATGGCTTGCGCGACCACAGGTGATACCGGCTACCTGTCCTGCGTGTCCCGCAATCAGTTATTCCGTAAAGCTACGGCTATGTGATTTACGACGGAGAATCACACAGCTACTGTTTGAATACCGATCTGGATATTTTTAATGAAACATAAGGACCGTTTTTTGATTACGTTGTATCGATTTTCAAGCGGACGTAATATGAGATACGCCGTTCACGGAACTTTAGATTTAATTCTTCAATCAGGAACGTGCGCGTCAGCTTTGTCAGGCATTCTAATCCATTTAGATCGTAATATACATTTCCTAGTGCTGATATAAATCCTCGCTGAAAGAAGGAGTTTAAATTACCATTTCTCCATGTTAGCCAGGATAAAAGAAAAAAAAAAGAAAGAAAAAAAGGAGGGTAATACAGCCGGAAAAATATTCTTCCGTGCTTCGCGTTTTCGTTTAGATTTAACGCGCCACTTGACGCAAATATCTCTCTGAAGAATGCTGAAGTATAATATGTCTGCTCTGTAAAGGAGTATCGCATAGTAATCATGAGGGCACTTTGATGCCTCTATAAAACAAGTAATTTCGGAACTTTCGGCGGATTTCCTGTGTGACATAATGTGTTCGCCAATGCGTTATCGATAATGACATCCATGGAGGATCGAACAATCTCGACATTAACGCTGATATAGCGGTATCGTGGCCTCTGGCTCGTCGTTTCGTCCCAGGCAAATTTGTCGAGCGGATTCTCTTGATCGTAATCGAGCCGGCACACTGAGCTTTATGGGATTTCCATGATTATGCGTAGTTTTTATAATCCTTTTATGCATAAAGCTTTCATTTGATAGGATCGCGAACATGCTCGTCGATCGCTCGGCAAGTTCTTGCAAAAGCATTTCGAGCTGATACGAGTTCGCGTGAGCATAACACTTGTTTTTTTAAAATGCTGCCTCTCTCGTATATGACTTTATCCCTTTGACCTTTATTTGTTCTGCGAAGGAATGGTGATACAGGTTGGAAAGAGTAAATGAGCACTGATATTGGAGAATCGAGCCTCTACTTTTGCTTAACGTTCAGCGGATATCTTCTTTTTGAATACGATTCATTCCCATACGATTCATTCTGGATTTTTATTTGACACTTATCGAGAAACGTGAGAGCAGAAAATCTGTACAACTCGTCATGTACGCGAATTGCTGTTTTGTCTTATTTTTATTTTTGTTTTGTAAATATAATGCAATCTCTCACCTTATCTCGTTGATTTGTAAATCATAATCACTTTTTCGCACACGAACAGATGTGCCAAATGAGGGAACAGTCGAATTGCATTAACAAAATGCTAAATTTTGGATTTAGATTTGGATATGGAATTTGGTAAACTATAAATTTCGATGGGAACAACATCAAAGATCAGATTTTTATCTTGATTTTGATAAGTCGGAAAATATTATCGTTGATTTTAGCATATCTTGACTATATAATTCTAGATGAGCAATATATAAACAAAAAAGTTCTCGTTGATCCAGCATTTTTCGAACATTTATGAACTCATTTAACATTTGCGTTACTTATCGTTCCAGAGTACTGAACGAAAGTTCTTTAAAGAAATGGGGTGTGACGCCGATGCCAGAATACTCGGATCCTTATCATAAGAGGTGAGTAGGAGAATGATCAAAAAATTCGATCGAATTCGATTAAATCAAATTCAAACTGGAAGAGTGTCGAGAAAAAAACGGATTAGATCCTATAATCTGTGAGATCTCGTCTAAGCTGCATGAAGCCTGAAGTATCCCTAAAGATTCCCTCTGATTTCCTTGCGTTAATCTTTCTTCGCGTAGGCCGATGACGATGGGCGAGATCGGCTGCTTTCTCAGCCACTACGTCGTATGGCAAAAGGTACAAATCCTTGAGATTATTCGTTGAGCACCGATGAAATCAGTAATCGTGATACTTGATGAAATCAATACTAGGTGCTGAAACATGGTTACGGAAGCGTTATGGTGTTGGAGGATGACGTCCGCTTTGAGCCGTTTTTTCGTGAGAAAGTCAATTTTGTTTTGGCGGAATTGTCCGATCTCGAGATCGAATGGGACTTGATGTAAGTTTTCCTGTAAAATTTCTTTTTCAATAATCCCGTAGTCTTAACTCATAATTTAATTTCCCGTTGTATACTGTTTCAACCAATATATTTGTCATATATTTTTATGACTGTTTACGTTGCATTATACCCGCGTGTTCTTAATTTAATCACTGTAATTAATTTATAACATTTTAGACGCTTGACGTGTAATTCGAAGCTAACGTTTGACATTTTGTAGTAATGCCATAAACGTGAAGATATTATATATCTTTTGCTTAAATAAAACTTTTGTTTAAATAAAACATTACATTTACGGCATAGTATACAGATAGATTTAAATATTATCGTTAAGTTTGAAGAAAAACTCGCATCATAAGAAGATATATTCGTTTTGTTTAACACAGTACCAATCTACTTTACTTATTTAAAATAAGCATTTATGAATGATTATTGGCTTTGTTGCATCAATAATGTATTTATTGAATGCATTTTGTTTGGCTGTTCGTTATCGCTTGCTCTGAGATGATCTCGTATAGTTATATATAAAGAGATATATAAAGAGAAGGAGAGTTTGTGTGAGAAAAAGTATTTCTTGGCAGATCGGCAATGCGTAAAGCTGGCACGTTACATTTTTTGCAATTTTACGTGTAGATACGTGGGAAGGAAAAAATTGGTGAAATCGGAGGGCCAAGTGGACGGTTCCAGATTCTTGGTGCGTGCAGGCTACAGTTATTGGACACTGGGCTACATTTTGTCGGCGAGCGGAGCGAGGAAACTGGTGGACGCTATGCCTCTCGGGAAATTAGTTCCGGTTGACGAGTATCTTCCCATTCTCTCGGATACGCATCCCAAGTAGGCCGAGAGATTAATGTTCATAATTAAACCGATTGGTATTCACTCGTCGAATCAAATCGATTAGGAATCGCTGACATTGTAAATCAATTTTGCGACACAGAAGACTCTTGTAACGTAGAATGCACACAATTTTATCCCTAATCTATCTTAATATTTATGCGTCTTACGTAGATGACTTTGCAGGATGCAGTGGGCGGCACAGTTCCCCACGCGGGATTTGATCATATTATCGACAAATCCTCTTCTTGTTTACCCGACGCATTATACCGGCGAAGATGGACACATCAGCGATACGGAGGATTCCAAGCTCGTGCAGGGTACTTCCGACAAGTCGACAAACCGGGAGGAGCTGTGAGATATTAACGGATGAGAAGAACTTGGAGAAAATGTCTAGTCGAACGAGTCAACTGCCAAAGCGTTCATATAAATTGCTTAATAATGAATTTAAGAAATCTAATTTGAAATGAAATTTTCTTACGAATATGTATTGCCATTACGCTACCATTATGCTGTAAGTTTGAAGTCAATCAAACAGTATCATAATAGAAATACAAACGGTACGCAATATCTTATAGCGAAGAGAATTGCCATGCGCTTATGGATTTCCTCGAATGATCCGAATGGAATGATCTGATCCATTCGTATGTAAATATTATGGATAGAAATTCTGTGTTTTTACAAACATAACGTTTTCGCGTTCTTATAAATGTAAATGAGAGAAATGCAAACTCGTGATTTATATGCGCAAGAACGTAGACATTTGCATTGATCAAAAACTGAAAGCTTATGTTTGCAAGTAGAATTTTTCCTCAACACAAGATGCAAGATGCAAACGCGCAACAGTTAAACTCATTACTCGAGACGTACGCATGTCTTTTTACATTTTTATATATTATATTAACCTTGCGCGGACATAAGAATTCTTTATTCCATTCGATAAACGATTTTATCAAGATATAATAAAACGTTCAGTTTTCATATAATTTCAATGAAACGCTTATCAAGAAACTCCAAATAATTATTTTATTCTATTTTATTCTATTACAAATTTTCTATTAATTTTTCCTCAACACAAAGAATTTTAAACGAAGAAAGTAATATAATATATAAAGCGCGCGCATCTTACAAGTTATGTATAATTCTACACACACACACACACACACACACACACACACACACACACAGAGAGAGAGAGAGAGAGAGAGA